>CAUYSK010125222.1:0-20944 GCA_963575035.1 Avahi laniger | reverse complement strand
ACATCTGCACTCAAATGTTTATAACAGCACAATTCACAATTGCAAAGATGTGGAAGCAAATGAAATGCCTATCAATACATGAGTGGATTAATGAAATGTGGTATATGTATATCATGGAGTTCTACTCGGCCACAAGAAACAATGGTGATATAGCACCTCTTGTATTATCTTGGATAGAGCTGGAGCCCATTCTACTAAGTTAAGTATCACAAGAGTGGAAAAACAAGCACCACGTATACTCATCATCAAATTGGTATTTACTGATTAACACTTAAGTACACATATAGTAACATTTGTCAGATGTTGTGTAGGTGACAGGGGGCAGAGGGGATGGTATATATATATATATCTAATGGGTTCAGTGTGCACCGTCCAGGGGATGGACATGCTTAAAGCTCTGACTCAGGTGGGGCAAGGGCTATATACGTATCCTAAACATCTGTACCCCTATAATATGGTGAAATAAAAAAAAATCATATTGGAAAAATGATAAATTATGCATGATAATTGGGCATGAAAGAACAAAATGCAAATGGAGAAAACTTAGAAAACCAATCCTCAGGAAAAGTAAATTTCCTAGCCATGTATGAAGGTTAGTCTATTGAACAGCCATCTGCAATGTCTTTTCATGGAACTAGCAATATAGTTAAAGTGAGAGATTTACTGAGAATTCCCTCTCCTTATCCCTTATGCTCTGGCTTACCCCAAGAATCCCTGGGGATGCCGGACAGGTTTGGGGCTCCCTGAATGCCTGTTTCTCTCTTGCAGCTATGAACTCCCCCTTTCTGCTTCAAAGTACAAAAGTCTCTGGGAAGTGACTTGTCATCTCTCTCAGTACCCCCCTCCTCTCTGATCTTTCCAAAGGTGCCAGGCACTGGTCTAGGCACTGGAGATATATAATGACAGTGAATAACACAAAGTCTCTGCTTTCATGGAACTGACTTTCTAGAGGGAGTAAACAGAACAAATACACAAGTAAATGCATAAAATTTTAGGTAGTGATAAGTTCCATCACAAAAAATAAAGGAAGATAAGGGACTAGAGATTGAGAATTGAGATTTACTTTAGTGGTTGTTGGGAAAGGCCTCTTTGAGGAGATGGTATTTCATCAGAGACCTGAAAGGAATGAGGTAATGAGTCATGCAGATGTCTTCGGGGAAGATCTTTCCATAAAGAAAGCAAAAGGTGAAGTTACCAGAGTGAAAATATGTTTTATTCAATCACCAGCAAGGATACCAGTGTGACTGGGGCAGAGAGGGTGTCGGGAGAGTAGGATGAGTCCAAGATTTTTGCCAGGGAGCAATAACCATGCTATAGCATTTAGAAACAGATTTTTTTTTCCAGGCTAGTACTTCTAGTTGTATGGAGACGGTTTGTAGTAGGCAACAAAATTGAGGCCATCCATTGTATATCTGATGGATAGAGCTGAAAAATGTATAGATATAAAAGGAGGATCCTTCCAGAATCCATTGATTTTTAAAAATTCCAAATGAATTAAAATAGCACTCCTTAAATTCCTTTTATGTATTTATCAATAATTTTCCCACAAGTAAAATATACCAGACTTCTTTAAGGTATACCACTATGTATTGCTATCATACCAGGAAAAATGAACTTTTGATGGAAACTCAAAACACACATTGATCAGTTATTTCAGATGTGAAGGAAATATTACCAAAGCTCCACAAAATTGCGTCCAAATGAACTTAAGATGAATGAAAGTGTGGGTGTCCTTACAAGCCAGGAGTGACTTGATGTTGACTTTGTATTATTACAAGGATGCTCTGTTTTGTCTCAAGATGTGTGAAAATGAGATAATTCTCTTCCTTACCTCACTTGGCTTGTTGTCTTCCAGAGAATTCCTTTGGCGATTTCTATGAAATGTCTGGGCTTGCTTTAAAGGCTACTTATGACTGTCCTTTTTTTTCAGACAAGTGCCTAGTCTTTGATACTGGCCAGTCTCCTGGAATAAAGAGCATAGGTAAGATGGCACCTCCAAGCAAGACCACTAGAGTCTCGGGTGGAAGTCCCCCAAATCCCGCATTCTGTGTTTAGGCAGGATGGACATCTGGCAGCCCTTCCTGCCTTTGGTGAGTATTCTATTGTGGCCTCTTATAGAAATTACAGCTTTACTGACCAGGACCACCTTCCTGCCAGGCCCTGTTCTAGGCACTTTGCATGCATCATTCCATTGAATCATCCCAACTTTCTGAAGCAGGTACTATTTATTATTGGTCCCACTGTCAGAGAAAGACACGATGGTTTTAGAGACTTTAACGATGGACCAGGATTTATACTTAAGACAAAACTCTTCCTTTTCTGCTTTGCTAGTGCTAATCTCTCTGGTTTTGGGGTGGGAGTCATTCTTTGTTTCTTAAGAAGTTTGGTTGTAGTGTTATCAGGATTAAAGCATGTAAAAATCTCTCTCTTTTGAATGTTGTCTCTGACAACTCAGTGCTAAATGCATAATTGAAGTTAATTTATGTAGATGATATACTCTACAAATGACAAACATTGCATACATACATACATACCATCATTATTCCCTTGTATGTAAATTTTCCACTTAAAGAAGGTAAGTGATTTGCTTAAGGACAAGAAGTGCATGAGGGTCAGGGTAGATGGGACCTGATTTCTCTGCCCCTCATACAGCACCATGACTTAGAATTTTAGAAGTGTTTCATAAATGCCTGCTTCACTAAACAACTTTTTGCTCTATCATTTTCTGGTCATTTCAGATGTTATGCCATACTGAAGCCTTTAAACTTAATGTTAATAATTAGAGTGTGTTTGTGGTGCCTGAAGGATTTAGATACAGGTACAAATCAGAATGTTCTATTTAAAATGTACTCAGGAAGACCCATGCTGTTTTAAAATGAGCCCCATCTGAAATGGAGTTTAGGAGCTTGGATTTAAAGTTCATAAGAGTTTAAGATTTGATCTTTAATTTTGATATGAGAAAATAATACATCCAAAGACCACCTTTCAAGCAAGATGTGGTGGCTCACTCCTGTAGTTCCAGCTACTTGAGAGACTAAGGCAGGAGGATCCCTTCAGCCCAGGAGTTAGAAGCTGCAGTGAGCTATGATTGTGCGTTTGCACTCTAGTCTGGGCAACACAGCAAGACCCATTTCTAAAAAAAAAAAAAAATTAAAAAGTTAATCAAAGACCACCTTTTAGAGTGGTCAAGTTGTGAAATCAGATGGATTGAGTGGGAGATTGAAAGCTTTATAGCCCTTATTGTGACATACCCTCCTTGTCTGAGGAGCAGGGGTTGTCGCTATTGTGAGTAAATTTAATATTAATGATGTTAAATTAATATTTACTTTGTTCTTCCTGTTCTTAGCGGTGGAGCAGAATTAAAGTTGGCTTTCCATCTTTCAACTCTTTGAAGATGGTTTTAACTTGTCACAAAACTGGCCATCTTGAGAAAACAACATGTAGTGTTAAACCTGCTCCTTACTGAGGATTGTTCAACTCTAGAATGAGTGGCTGAGGGGGGTTGTGAAATCATCTTCCCTGTAAGTCTTTAGAAACAGACTGGAAAAGCTAAATCGTGTAACACAGGACAAACCCACAATGCTCAGCGGATGTTTCTTCCAGAAAAGGCAAGCGAGGAGGACAGATTGGGAAATGTGAAAACAGTCTGCCCTTGTGGTTGGGATCACCATGCTTAAAGAGATGGCAGGTCAAGGGGGATCGCTGTGTAGCTGCCCTCTCTCTGAACTCTGGGGTTTTAGGCACCATCAACGCCCTGCTACACAGGACTTGATAGTCAACAAGGACCACATTTTGGTTCCTCTCAGGCTACAATGGCCCTTTTGATCAAGATGGGGTCCTAGCTTCTTTAGCTCCATAATCAAGCCCTGATTGGACTCCAGAAGACCCCCATCTTCTGGGCTCAATCAATTGCTGCTCAGCCAGTGCCCTGGGGTCCATAGAGGGCCTAGATTGGGGTGGAACCTTGTGACTCAGCTAGCTGAGGGCTACACGGAAGGAGCTCCCGCACCCAGTTCCGGAAACTCGGGACCCCAACACCTCAAGGTCTAGGCGGAAATGCTCCCTGTTCCCTCTTTGCACCCTGGGAGCCCGCCCAACCATCCTTTGGCTTTCATTGTCTGAGGAGTCAGTCAGAAGCCACTCCTCAAGGCAAACCCTAGGGACTTCCACAGGAGGCCAGGGGAACCTGGTAGAGCTTCAAGACCCCCCACGGCCCTCACACACCCCTGTGGCAGTGGAGGCTTCAGCTAGGGTGAGTGCAGTTCTGGCTGAGGTGTGGCTGGTGAGGCTCCTCTGAGGTAAATGGCCTTAGGTGGCAGTGGGGAGCCCCTTTGCCCTTGTGAGGGTAAGGTGCCCACATACCCCATCAGAGAGAGTCCCCCCCCCCAGAGCCCTCGTTTTCCTGAGCACCCGGGGAGGGTTGGTTGGGGCAATCAGGGAGTGGGGGGTGCATGGCTGAAGCCCCGGCGTCTTGAGGGCCCCAATGGGCACCATTGCAGGTGGCACCGATTGACTCTTCTTTGGAAATGTTTTGTCAGCCAAAACTTCCGGAACGGAGTTGGGAGGAAAGCAAAGGTTGGGGTTGTCGCGGGCCGGGCGGGGGAGAACGCCGGGCACTCAGGCACCATGGAGGCGGCCGCGCTGCGGCGCGGGCACAGCGAGAGGTTTGCCTGCTTTTAGCAGACTGAGTAGTTGTTCGTTGTGAAATCTTAGACTTCAGAATTTCGAGGGCAACAGTGGATTTTCAAAGGATCCACTTGAGATTTTCTTTGTTGCTTTTGGAGTTCGCTTCTGTTTTGTTTTTTTTTTTCTTGGTTTTTGAATGATAAGGGGTTTATATTCGGATGTGTATTTGAGCATATCTAGACAGAACATAGAAGTCGTGGCTACCTCAGAAAAGGCGTTCTTGGAGCAATGCCACCATGAAAGTTGCAGCTGCGTGCGTCTAAAGAGCTGTAATGGAGTTGGCGTGGTGGCACGCACCTGCAGTGCCAGCGGCTGGGGATACTGAGAGGAAGGATCGCTTGAGCCCAGGAGTTGAAGGCTGTAGTAAGCGATGATTGTGCCTGTGAATAGCCGCTGCATTACAGCCTGGGTGACATAGCGACACCTGGGCTCTTAAACATATTTGAAACTTGGACTGAGGGGGGAGGGGGGGGCAAGGGCAACACACGTAACCTAAACATCTGTACCCCCATATTATTATGAAATAAAAAAATGCAGTTGTAATGTACATGACTGAAGCTTAGGTGCATATGGACAAACGCGCTGTATAAGTAGAGAGGGCCTCCAAAGTAAACCAGTTACAACTCAGTTTGAGAAAAAGCTTTGATGGTTGGTAGAAAAATTTGTGGTGCCTATTTCTAAAATTGATTCTGAGACTGTTCTTTGAGGAACAATAGCCAAATTGAGTGAGAGCGGGATGGACCACGTGGAGTTTTGAAATCTTTTTCTATCAGTGTAAGAAGGACTGGCACGTTTTAGATCTGATTGGGGAGGGGACAGGGCAGCTACAGAAATCTAATGAATTATTTTACCAGTGGTCCCTAATACTTCTTTGTTATGGACAAACGTACTGACATTATTCTGTGAATTCACAGAATTCTGCAGGTGCTTGTAAATAGTGATATAGTTGGGAACTCCAAAAGTAAAACTACTGTGAAGCTGTGTGCTAAGAGTTTGAAAATGGACATATCCAAAAGGAAAAAAATAAAATAGCAGTGGAATGTGAACAGTTCTTTAGTATTATGAAACACAAATTCCTGCCACTGTGGAGGGTGGAGAGGCCAGCAAACTGGGGAACTGAAATTAAAGGAATCAAGTGTTTTGGAGGTTGTCATAAAAGTAGGGGAAGCAAGTATTTTTAAGATTTCAAGGAATTTTGCTCCCTGTTCAAAAATAAAAGTCCCCAAATGAACTTGCAAAACTTTCTCATGTGGAAACTGTAAAATCTAGCTGATGGGTCCTCTGGAGGCTCCCTGCCTTCTTTCTGGGCTTTGTTCAACAATACCTGTCTATTTTTCTGACCCGAAACTTGAGGAAGGAACAGCAGGAATAATTCTCATTATCTGATTAGAGGAAATTTGCACAATTACTTTTCAACAAAACAAAATAAGAAAATCTACTTTTTATGTAGTGATTAACCCGTTCAAAAATTGTGTTTTTCCTTTTTAAATTTAAAATGGAACGTGAGGAGCCCCACAGTTACGATTGCTTCACACTGGGATAGCAGTGTGAGCAAGCAGGTCATTTATAATAATCATCCAGGTTTCCGGCTGGGGCAACTGGTGTTATTACATGTGTAATTAGATTAAAATTAAGATGGCTTTTGCTTGTGCAGCTGAGTGGCTTGAAGTGTGGGTCCCTGAGACAGGGCACCTTGGGTGGTGGGTAAGGCCAGTAAAGAGGATGTGCCATGACCAGGGAGTGGCATTCTGCTTTTCTTGTCTTCATTGGTTATTTTACTACTACCAAATGATTTTCTTTAGGGTCCTTGCCTTGTGAATGTTGATATTTCTATCAGGAAAATATTTTTAAACACTTCTGAGAAATATTTTCTTATATGGTATATCTTCATAGATAAATAAGCTAGCATGGTGCTCTTAATGGAATGAACTCGCACTTTGTTCCTACTTATCCTTGCTTATTTTGAAGTTAGCTGCTTAACTCTGAATACCATGGCAGAGGGAGATTCCCAGGCTGAAAATCCATCAAATGGATGGCAGAACCTCTTAGCAGAGTAGGAAGAAAATGTAACTTCCTGAGTAATCATGAAAATTCCTCCTGTTTTATAAAATTAAGTAATTCTGCAGTCAAGTAGGTAGCTAGTTTATGTTAATTATGTCAGAAGGCATTAACAATGCTCACATTCAGAAATAACTACGACCAAATGAAGTGCTTGTTCTAGAAAATAAAATAGCCCAGTTATGTTTGCAGTAGTTTTATTGTGCTTATTTCTCTGCCTGTTCTAGAAGAAAATTGAGTATTGAGGTGTTAGGACACCAAGGCAGCAAAAGAGAATCCTTTCTGCTAAACTCCAGAGAATAGGCAGAAAGAAAACGTTGGACTCATGACTTTGAAAGTACTCAGGCCAATGTGTACTTAGTAATGATACTTAGCAATGAGAACTGCCCCTCACCCACTATCAGTCCTTATTCTAGGAGATATCTGCTTCTGAGATTAGCCTAGCAATTCTGAGGGAAGTTTGGGAGTGATGGGGGTGGAGATGGGGTGGAAACTGGACCCTTCTTTCATTAGCAAAGAGCAGGTGTGGGATCTGTTCCTCCTCCTCTTCCCCAGCATGTCAGGAGCCAGTGTGGGGTGGTCCTCCAATGCCTGGCTTTTGTGTGAAAATTTATTTACAAAGCAATTCACAGATACCCACTTTCCTTGACTGGTAAGAATGAAATGTACTAAAAATCCTCCTTTAAGTAACTGAAAGCTGATAGAATTGATAAGATAATTAGAGTTATGGGGAGAGTAGTTTGTTGATGGTAGTAAAACAAAAATTTGTGGTAAAAGTATAGTTTAACTCTCCTGGTTTTACCGGGGTTTTTTTGGAGACAGGGTCTCAAGTCTTGCTCTGTCGCTCTGGGTAGAGTGCAACGGTGTAACAACAAACTCCTGGGCTCAAAGGATCCTCCTGCTTCTGCCTCCCAGGTAGCTAGGACTACAAGTGTGTGCTACCACGCTGGGCTATGTTTTCTATTTTTTGTAGAGACAGGGTCTCGCTCTTGCTTAGGCTGGTCTCATACTACTGACCTCAAATTAGCATTTCATTCAACACATATTCAGACTTGTTACAGGCACTTTCTGAGCTAAGGAATGGGGAAGGCAACTGAAAATAAAGATATAGGCGTTGCTTTTTGGGAGTCACAGACTTGTGGAGGAGAAAAACTTGCAAACAAGTTGTTATATCCTGATGCTCTTTGCTTTGAACTTTAATATGTGATTAAGGCATCTGGCCCTTGCAGAGGAGCGAGTGACTGATTTGCCCTGAGGGATAGGGCCTCAGCACATCAGCACATCCTCGTTAAAGAGGAGGATGTACACTGGGCTTTGAAGGATGAGTGTGATAACTCTAGAAGGGGAAGGCAGAGGAAAGAGAATGTATGAACAAAATCATGGAGGCGCAAAAAAGCCTGGCATTTTCCAAAGGAGGAGGTGACAAGGTGAGAGTGGCTAGCCATGAGGCCTTTGGAGTAGGAGGGATAGGCAGCCAGCATCTAGTGGGTGGATCAGTTTGAGGGTTTGACTTTTGTTTCTTTGACAGTAGGGAGCCATTGCAAGGTTTTAAGAAAAAGTGTGATTCCCTAATACAGACTGAGTATCCCTTTTCCGAAATGCTTGGGATCAAAAATATTTCAGATTTTAGAATACATGTATTTGTATTATACTTATTGGTTGAGCATCCCTAATCTGAAAATCTGAAATCTAAAATGTTCCAATGAGCATTTCCTATGAGTATCATGTTGGCACTTGAAAAGTTTTGGATTTTGGAACATTTCAGATTTCAGATTTTCAGATTAGGGATGCTCAACCTGTACCACATCTGATTTAGAGGTAGATTCATCAGGACTTGCTGGGCTGGATTGAAGTTGGAGGCAGGATGAAGGAGAGGGAGCTTTTTAGCAATGATCCTACCAGTTTCTGTCATATATGACTGGTCCCACTCACTGAGATGGGTCCCACTGTCTGAGGCAGGAGGGGTTTGGACAAGTTTAGTTTTGGATTTGAGCATGAGGTGCTAGTGGAACATCTAGGAAACCACTGGATGTGCATCAGGGGAGCAGTCTGGGCTGGAAATAAAGATGCAGAGTCATTGAGGTTTCCTCTTGGCAAAGGCTTCTGTGAACGAGTAGCTCTTCTTTATGACTCTGTTGTTGGGAAACTGAGTCAATGCCTAACCTGCTCCATCCATAAAAAGCTGCTCTGTCTCCCGTCATGCTAATGTGACTTATGCTTTGTTTGAATGTTCATAGGTGAAGCTGTGTGACAAAGGCTCCCACTGGATTTTCAAAGTGATACTCTATCGGCATTAGTCTCTTAAAAAACAAGAGCTAAGCAATTGTCCTATTTTTAAATGGAAAATACAAACTACTTCTGAAGTAGGTCTCCCAGTTTACACTCCGTAAAGAAATTTTACATTTTCCCTTTATCCTTTATCAAGAGCTTAAGATCTCTGAAAGGCTTTTTCCAAACACTACATCAATATTAAATCGACTTACAGATATTGTTTATGAGAAATAAAATATCAGTCTTGTTATTCGAAATGTATTTATGGAGTATGTGTGTTCTGACTTGAGTCTAGCTAATGTCCCAGTAGGGTAGGATGCGCTGGAGGTTGATGAGTTTTTCTTCTGATTCTATTTCTAACAATTAAGCACATTGTTTAAGTAACAGGTTGTTCTTTGATTGTAGAGTGTTCATGACCACTAATAAATGTCCCCCATATTTAATTATACAAGTTGTACCTCTGGGAGGGCAGGGAGCTAAGAGCTGTCAGCCCTTTTATATGCTAATACCTGAGATCAAGGCATACTAGATATTACTCAATCAAACTAATATTTAGCTTTGGAAATGAATGCATAAATTCATGAATTTAATTAGTGTTCCTCTCTCCACATTGATATTTAACCATAATATATGTATGTTCCAAGAGTTCTCCATTTTGTTTTTATTTTTTTGACTATGTATGTTTTACTTGCTACAAGATTTGTTAACTTCGTGAATACTATTATTTTTCAGGAGAAAGGATCCTGATGTTGAACTCCCAGTGTGTCTTCCCCCAAGCTTGTCTCCTTGTTAAGGTGACCCTTAACATTCAAGGTTAAGGTGAACCTTATATTTAAGGCACTCACCAAATATGTGGGTGTGCATATACCTTATACTTTTCAGGGAACTTCCCTGTCCTTTGTGGTATGTAATCCTCCTGAGAGTGACCTTATGGGGTAGGGAGGCCAGGGCTTAGCACCATTTTACAGGTACTCAGAGAGGCTAGGTGACTTGCCAAAGGTTGCAGAGCTAGTGCAGAGCTGGGACTGGATACCAAGAATTCTAACTTCAAGAGTAATGTTGATTTCCATTAGTTTTGCAATTCCACCTAGTTAAGTCACTGAATTAGTAATTTTTAAAGTATAGATTAAAGCAAGTGTATTTTGTTGGCTTGCTATCCTCTAATTTTAGGTCTCCCAGTTGGGAGAATGAACTTGTAGGTCAGTTGTTTTCTAGTAGAAAGCAGTAAATATATTCTTTAGTATGGGCAATAAGTTGTGAAAGCTTCACTCTCCTCATTGGTCTGGGTCAAGTCCATTTTGAAACATCCCTGGGTACTTACCTTACGGGACTTAGGGCTGTTTACTCTTTGCTTTCTTTAGTATCAACCTCCTTTGCTAATCATCTTAAGAAACCTAGGTGCAAGCTGTGCTGTGAAGCATGGACCACACAGCACTTTGAAATGAGAAAGCTTAAAGTAACAGGCAGATATTTGACTGGGAAATTGAAAAGTCTGTCTGCACAAAATGATTGTACTTTGAGGTGAAATTCACAAACAAAGTCAATCAACATGAAGAATCTGGAAACTCTCAGTGAGAGTTGTTTCATTCTTCTACACATTCCACAAGAAACAAGTTGGAACTTTTGTGTAAAGTTCCAACATATGTGATCACAGAAGGTATTTGAAGTGTATTGAACAGGGAAGGGTATTGTAGCTGTCAGCCAGGGCGTTTGCAGAGCCTCACTTTAATGTGCACATGTCTTAGTCCTCAGCATTGAGAAAAGGAATGGTGTAGGAGTGGGGTCTGGGGAGAAGGGGTCTGGCAATGGGTAGCCAAGAGAGTGACAATTATGGAGATCATTTTAAGTCATGAGGTCCATAGCCTTTCAGGAAATGGAAGGTTTCTTTGGCCCCTCTTTCTAATTCGAGAACAGTGTGGCTGATAAATTGAGAACTTTTTTTACCAAACGGTATATATTTTTTTGATCTTTCATGTGATATTGCAGTTAGTTCATGTATCAATCTTAAATTATTTTTGTTGCATATGGATTTTCATGTGTGGACACTATAGGGGTGAGGGGACACTTGCCCTTTCCCCTGAAAGTTCACTGAAAGATCAACTCGCAGTTAAGGCAGATCAATAAGAGAGAGAGGTTTATTTACAATGCACATGGGGATAATCACAGAGTGATTACTCAATACCCTAATGGGATCCAGATATTTTTATACACACATTTTAGAGGGGAGGAGATGAGCAGTACAGATAATTCTGTTTAGGGGCAATAAATGGTTGCTGGGAGGATGAATAGTTACTTGGGAGAATGAATGGATGGGGGGAAACAGATTGACTTGTAGATGATTGTCTTAACAAATTAAATTAACCCGAGAGACAGGTATTATATTTTAAATGATTTGGGCCTGGTCTGGTTGCATTCTTGATTGTTTTTTTTTCCCCTGTAATATACTGAGATAACAGAGAGGGGAAGGGAAGTCAATTATTCTTTCAATTGGTCAGTCTGGTTTATGGTTTATCCAGATAGAGCGAAAGCCCCTTCCTGTGCTTTTTGATCCTGAAGGGCCTGTTAATCTCTAAGAGCCTTCAATTCAAAATACCAAGGAGTCATATTTTGGGGTGAAATTTCCTGAGCTCCTTCAACACAGCGCCTTAAAAAAAATATTCACCTGTAATCCTAGCACTCTGGGAGGCCGAGGCGGGTGGATTGCTTGAGCTCAGGAGTTCGAGAGCAGCCTGAGCAACAGCAAGATCCCGTCTCTACTAAAAATAGAAAGAAATTAGCTGGACAATTAAAATATATATATAGAAAAAAATTATCCAGGCATGGTGGCATGTGCCTGTAGTCTCAGCTACTCAGGAGGCTGAGGCAGGAGGATCGCTTGAGCCCAGGAGTTTGAGGTTGCTGTGAGCTAAGCTGATGCCATGGCACTCTAGCCTGGGCAACAGAGTGAGACTCTGTCTCCAAAAAAAAAAAAAATATTCAACGGATTCTAGGAGACAACTTCCCTGCTTTTCTGCATGAGGCAGCCTAGGGTATACAGAACAGTAGAGTAGGATTTTAGGAGAACTAGGGTTTAGGCTGAGGATTACTTTCAGATAAGGGGTTTAAAATAAGTTAGGAGAAACCACTTAATTTCTAAAGGGCTTGTTCCCCCACTCAGACTTTCCCTGATTAAAAAATTGTATTTACAGAATTTTTACAGCCATATAAAATAGACTGGAACAAATACTCCAAAATAGTAATATTTACTTTGAAGTGGTAGAATTATGTTTGCATTGTCTCTCTATTTTGTAAATTTAATAGTCTTAAAAATAAGAAACCTAAAATAAATTTCCCTTTAAAAAATGAAATCGCAAAGGAAACAAGAAGCCTGGCTCTTTCCCATCATTCTAATAGGAAATGATTATAGAGTTCCACAAAACTATAAAACTGTCGAAGGGGCTACATAGTGATGAAAGGTTTTTGATCTCTTTCTGAGGTATTGTAGGGAACAGCTTTGCAGGCGCTCCCACAGCCCCTTTCCTATGTGGAAATTGGGCTCTGGGACTTTTGTCTTGAATGGTAAACATTCAGCATGTAGCCAGAAGCACTAGCTGTGGGTATTCCCTTATGGAGCACCTTTTGGGTCTGACGTTGACAATTGTCCTGCTTCTTATGTGATAAACTGTCAGTCCTGTGGGCTGCCAGCTGCCTTAGATTTACCAAAAGGAGGTGGTTCATTCATTCTTTTACTATGGATTGTCAGCTGAATAAAGCGGCCCACCACAGCCTTAGGAACAAAAGCTCTCCATTAGGATTACACTGCTAGATTTGAGAATGGCCCTTTCAATGCTGTACAGCCTCAAATAGGGGCTCTACTAAGCTGACCACCTTTATGCAAATCTCTCTTCTTTGTCCAAAGGCCCCCTCAAGACAGAGGCCGGCTAAGCCTTTCTGGGCATATAGACTTTGTATAGGGCTGGGAGATCACCCAGGTTAGGTGTTTCTAGGAAGAAAAGCGGATTGAAATGGTTTTGTAAATGCCCCATGCTAATAAATTGAACACAGGGAAAACTTCTTATGCTTAAGATGTTACTTGGGAAAAATAAATTATTCCTCAAATGGAACAGATTGTGGTGGCATAGAGTTCTGGAGTGCTGAAATTGTTATTCCTTGGCATTATGCAAAATAATATTGCGTCTTTATTTGTTTCCAATTTTTTCTCAGCTTCCTACATGATCCCCAGTTTCTTTTTGTCTAGAATGGAGAAGCTGTTCCTCTTTGTGCTCATCTCCTCAGTTGCTTTGGCTCTTTTCTCTCTCCTTGCTGCGCTTACTCTCTCTATCCTTTTAATTAAATATTTCCAAGTCTTATCTTCTTCTCTTCAAGTCACTCCCTTGGGGCACTCTAGTGATTAGCTTAATTTCACATACTCTGTGAACATGTCTTGGACGATCATGGACTCTGCATGCTGGAAGAGATGTCCGAGTCATCTGTCCAACTTATGTCTACATGGTCAAATCGATAATTCTTGTCAAATAGAGGGTGGGTTGTCTTGCACGTTTCATTGATACTTAACATACAAGAGAACTTGAAGCTGGTGAATTGTCTCTCAAGACTCTTTCTGACCTAGTTTCCCTTTAGTAAAGAACACCCTGGTCTTCTGACCTTCAGCTACTTCAGCCCCCACTGTCCCAGGCCCATAACAGTAGTATTACATCTGAATCTTAGTATTTGTCCCTTCTCCTGTTTGTCTGCTTCCTTCATAGAATGTGTGGGATCCATCCTCCCCTTGCAACCTTCTCTTCCTTCTGTAACAACTACGTTCTAACCTCAAGCCTCTTCTCAGCCTGTCTGCTTGTGCACCCCACATCATCTCTTTAAAATTAGCTTGATCTCGTTAGTTCATTCTCAGAAATTTGCAGTAATTCCCAGCTACCTTACATATTAAATAAAAATGTTAACACCTTTGGTTAGAGAACCCAGCCTGATCTGACTGCCTTGATTTTCTCATTTGATTGTTCTTAACACCTTTTAACATTCCAGCCGCTTGATTCTTAGAGAATTCTTTTGACAGTTATATAGCTCTTCTTTGAAATACTAATAATATTTTTATTTCTTTTTAGGTCTTTTTGCTTTAGGGCTAACAACAACAACAATGATAATAATAACAATGAAAACAACTGGCACAGTGCCTTGCTCATGGTAGATAACTGTTTGGGGACATGAATGATGAGTAAATAAATGAAAGTACTTGGAACCACTGTAGACACCTTGATTTGCCCAGAAACCAGAAATGCAGAATTCAACATCCTGGAAATAGGATTCTTGCTTCTTTGATAACTTCCTGTGGAGTCATGTAGAGTGAATCTTAATAAGTATAGACTGAGAATGGCCTAAAGTACTCCAATATAATCTGTAATATGTTCAGGTTCTTTACCAAAATTAAATTTTTCTGTCAGTTTATGTATACGACTCTTCTTGTTTAAAAAGTTCTTTTATGCAGTGTCCCAGTATCATTTTCTTCAGCTTGTTTTCACTGATTGGCTCTCAATATTTTAAACTGAAATGGACTAAAGACAGAAAAGTTACCTATCAAATTCTTAATTAAATGATTCATTAAGGTGTCTTTAAATGGTTGACTTAAAATATGCCTTTATATGAACAGAGATGGCTATCTCCATATTAAGTTATCTGTCCTACATTTTTTTCCTACATCTTTTTCTATATCTTATGTCATTCTTTCATGCATCCCAGGGTCTCTGGAGAAAGCTCTTCAATTTTTACAGTCTTCAGCCAGCTAAATGTTATTCCTCACAGTTTTATAGGCTGTGTTCAGATAGCCATGTGTTGCCGAGAGAAACTTACACTGTTCCATGCACTGACAAGGAGAGACTGATAATACATAACTTTGATACAGTGCCAAGTGAGGGAGAGGCCATGAGTGATACAGGCAAAGTGCTATGGAGATGGAGGAGAGAGGATCAGAAAAGGCTTCTTGGAGAAGATTCTTTTGGGGATGTGATTTGAAGGACTTATATGACTTCAGTAAATAAAGATAGGGGGAAGGACATTTTAGACAGGGAGACTATCATGAGCAAAAGCTGGGAAGTAGGAATGAAGAGTGAGTGTCTGGATAATAGCGAGTACTTCCTGGAATTCAGAGGACATGTGATTGGAAAGATCAGTTGGGTCATATTTTAGAGGGCCTTAGGTGACAGGCTGAGACAGTTTTACTATGGTGATGCTTAAAAGCTGCAGATAAGAGAACACATGTGACCATGATAAGAGAACATATTCAGTAAATACTTGTGAAATAATTACATACTGAACCTCTTATATTTCCCTTTTACTAACATGATCTTATCTATAATGAGGGAAAGTAGAAATCAGTTCAGTAAACTAAACCAAACTCAAGCCTGTCTAACTAGGTGAGGTGGGTTTCAAAGTCCACATAACATAATAACCACTCTTGCTTGCTTCATAATGACTTTAAGTAATGAACCTTGTCAGAGGATCTTTAAGGTCAGAACTATGCCAAACAGGTAGTCCCAAATGCTTGTCACCAGTAAGCACTGGGCATAAGTGCCAACCATGGGCACCTATCCAGGTTCTTACAGATGCTCCTCTGCTAATGTGAATGGAGATCATCTGCTGAGGAGTGGCCTCAGTTCACTTCAGTGGATGATTTTTCAGCTTCTGCCCTGTGCCAGGTGCTGCAGATAGGTAGGAGTAAGACCAGATTCTAGCCTTTGCTCATACTTCAGTGGGGGAGACAGACAAGGACCCAAATAGTGATCAGGCATCCTAGAAAATGGCAAATGCCCTGATACAATAGTAGACAATGAATTTTAAAGGGCTCAAGGAGGAGGAATCTGAGGAGAGCATATGTGAGAGTGCATGACTCTGGAAAAACTTGAGAAAAATGATATCTTTGGGGATCCAAGCCCATACATCTAGTTCCTGCATAACTTCAGGTCCAATATATGCTGTTGGGTATATTTGCGAAACATCAGAAACAGATTTCTATTTGGGGATCATGCTATTTGGCTTCAGCATTTGGTATCACCCAGAGGCAAGGATTGCATGTCCCTCAGAGAAAGCAAGAATTAGTATAAGGTGCATAAGGCTAAGCGAGTCCATAGCACCTGTTAGAAGAAATTTATGAACATCAACACTCACTTCTATATCTATGAACCAAGTTAAGGATTGGAAGCAAGATTTTTAAAAACTTCCAGGCTGGGCGCGGTGGCTCACGCCTGTAATCCTAGCACTCTGGGAGGCCGAGACGGGAGGATTGTTTGAGCTCAGGAGTTCGAGACCAGCCTGAGCAAGAGCGAGACCCCATCTCTACCAAAAATAGAAAGAAATTAATTGGACAGCTAAAAATATATAGAAAAAATTATCCAGGCATGGTGGCGCATGCCTGTAGTCCCAGCTACTTGGGAGGCTGAGGCAGTAGGATTGCTTGAGCCCAGGAGTCTGAGGTTGCTGTGAGCTAGGATGACGCCACGGCACTCTAGCCCAGGCAACACAGTGAGACTCTGTCTCAAAAAAAAAAAAAAAAAACAAAAAACAAAATCTTCCAGACAAAGGAGAGTTCTCACAGAGGCAGATCTTAACACCATCTCTTGGCTTGTATCACAGACCACTGGATAAAATAGCATCAGAAAGCTCAGTCCCTTTGGTCAAGTATGCCACCATGGTGATTGCAAGGGGCTGGCATTGGGAGGAGACTAAAGAAATTTAACTTCATGCAGAAGCTAGAAGCAGCGTAACAACATATTTTTTTGGGGGGGAGGTGAGGAACATTCTCAGTTTCTCCACCCCATAGCATTGCTGTGAGAATCATAACATCGCCTGGAAAAATCATTTCTAACTTAGTCTTGGTGATTGAAAAAGATTCTCTTATCTTTATTTTAAATGTGCAATTACGTGTTTATTATCTTCCCTCGTGTTGCTAGAAGGGCTACTTTTGATCTATAAACATCTCCTTTTTCTAAGTTGATCTAGATAGACACAACACTCGTCAGTTTCCTAATCTCTTATTTTAAAGTAAGAAAATGATTTTTGTCCTTTAGACTTTACTTTTGTATTTACCTTTTATATTTTACTATGCACTTGTAATCTAATGGAAGTAAGATCTCTCTCTGTTTTGAAATTGATCATCAAGTTGTAAATGATTAGGGAAAATTTAAATAATGAGCTGCATTTTAAAATAATAA
The DNA here is from genome assembly GCA_963575035.1 of Avahi laniger. Taxonomy (NCBI): domain Eukaryota; kingdom Metazoa; phylum Chordata; class Mammalia; order Primates; family Indriidae; genus Avahi; species Avahi laniger. Next base: position 3,728 of record CAUYSK010125222.1, on the reverse strand, counting down.
CAATAATATCTGAATTAGTCAATAATTCATACAATCAAGACATGCTCAGTCAGGTTTAAAGCACAGGTCAAGATGTAACATCATTCAAGCAGTCACAATTAACTCTTATTACAGTAAATTGAATACAGGTGAAATTGTATAGCATGACTAATAAAAATATCTGTTTACAGATGTCCTTGAGTTTCACCAATTACAACTACAGATTTAAAATGCAAATCATATTATATCTTGAGATTCTATTTGGTTGATCTAAATATAACACTCTCCCAATTTCCCTGAGAGTATTGTAAAATCAAGTGAAGGAAAGAAGAGATGTCTTGGTTTTGATAAATTGATGATTTTAGATCAATAAAAGGTATGTGTGTGTGTGTGGTGTGTGTGTATGCATGTATGTGTACTCAGTTGTAGAACAGACACAAACAGAAATGAATATGAATGTTAATTTTTTGCATTTACTATAATTTTGTGTTAATATAGATATTTATATGATCAGATTCTCTCATAAATGAAAAATAACCCTATATATTTCTTTTGAATGGTGACATATAAAATAAATAATATAGTATATATTTATTGCAATACACGTAATTTGGTTTTTAGGTTCTCTGAGAACTCCGATACTTCTGTAATGAAAAAGTGAACAAATATGGAAAATAGGTTTATGAATCTTAAAATGTAATAATCATAACTCATTCTCACCCATTTCTTTCAAAGCGGGCATTTACTCAGGTATGCAGCTAGTCAATTTCCTAAATATATTTTTAGAAGTTGCATGAAACTTACATGTCTCTTATGCCAAGTTTCTCATTTTATAAAAATCTCTCAATAGAAACACAAATTGTCCTTGTGCAGCCTTGAAATTCCATACTGGGCGTATTTCTTTAATATAAGAATTCTACTGTAGTGGTACACATGATGAACAGATTTTACCTTGTTTCTGTATTCAAACTTATTTAAATGTCAAGGATTAAGGGCATATTAATTTATGGTTCACAATGTTCACATGAAGGAGGCTTATCTTACATAGATAATTATGAGAGAGACACAACAGCAAAGGGACCTCTGCTATTACCACATTCATCTTTCCCTGGACCCTTTGTAAACCTTGGGGTGATCCCAAGACTGATATTTTTGTCATGGGGCCCATTAAATATTTATTGTCAGGCTTTTAAAGTTTCTTTTCTGTCATTCATAAGCCAAAATGCATCTTGTCATGTAGGTGCTGAGGATGGGAAGTAAAGCAGGACAAGACACACTGAAGTCATCTTGGAAGCTCCCAGGGCTCCTAAATCTATTAAAAGTGCTAAGATGTCTTTTATAAAGAAATATGCTTCACTGTATTTAACCAGAATTTTCCAAATTTACTCAACCAAGGAACGCTTAATTTTTATTTTTTCTTATAACTTATTAACATCCTTTGGTAATTAGTGTTCTGCAGGGCCAATGACCTTTAGGAAAGCTCTGGTTTACTTATACTAGACCATTTTATATATGTGAGCCCAGGCATTCTTAAATGTCCCAGGAATAATATTTACCAGTCTTTTCTGAGCAAGAATATCAGCAGTTAATTGCAATGTCAAATTTCTTAGGACAACTGGCCATGGATGTTTTCATGCCAAATTCCCTGACGTGTTAATTTAGTCTCCAGCAGATTTGAAGGTAGCAAAACTCCTGGGGTATCTCCAATAGGTTTAAGACTGCTCTTCTAGGCTTAAGCACTTTCTCTGCTGCAGAGACAACCAAAACAAGCCCAACTACCCAAATCAAGAATGACTTTGTTGACATAGTCGCCTCTGCCCTTTGATACTGTTGCACAGGGCTGACATTTGCTAGGGATTTCTCCCCTCTCTCTCTCCTCTGAGTGGCTTTGAGATGATGGATTTTGATAACTGTGTCCATCTTCTTGGAGAGAGAGAGTGTGGAGACCAGTGATGAGCAAAGAGGCTCTTCCCTTCCAAGAAATCTGAGAGGGTGTGTTGCTTCAGTGAAGAGTTAAAGAAAAGAGTTTTAGATATGTTATTGGAGGTTTTATTTCTTCTTGCAGAATCATCTGTTGAGCCATTTGGGTCACAGACCAAATCCAATTCCATGTTTCTGAGAAACCATCTTTTACAACACTTTAGAAAAATAAGTTTGGCTGTGATTTGATAAATTAACTTTTAAGGAAACAATAAAATGGAATTTTCCCATTCTGTAGAACTTTGATATTCTTTGCATCAAGTGTCAGTGAGTTTTCTTTTCAATGAATATGATTAAAATTCTGTTTAATACATAATTTTTAAAAGGCAGCATCTGTTTATATTGCATATGAGGTAGATCCAGCATGGACAATTTCATAAAAAGGTTAATCTTACAAGTCGGTAAAGGCTTCAAGTTTAGCATAAGCCTCTTACTAACTTAGCTGTGGTGTGTTTGGTCATTTTTGTAAAATGTTTGGAATAGGTGAATGACTGGAATAACCCTAGTTTCTATAAATTCTAATAAACTTGTGGAGAAATATATAAATATAAATATCAGTATGTGTGTGTATATATATATATAATACACACATAATGAAGCTTTACTCCTACATGAGTAATAACGGATGTTTTAAAAGTGCTATGCAGATCTGTAGAATCCAAGTCAAAAGGTAAGTTGTTATTTAGCTTATGTAAGTATTCAGCTTTTGAAAGGAACAAAGGAATAACTCTGTAGGAAGCCTAAAAACTGTAGACATTTTAGGGAATGAAGCATACTGAAATGGACATGAGAGTGACATGGATAATCTTGACTCAACTCTAATTTTTTAAGTAATTGCGAGGGTGAGAGGGAAATTTCCTTTATCCCCTTTCGAAAGTTAACTGAAAGATCAACTCAAAATTAAGGCATATTAATAAGAGGAAGAGGTTTATTTACTGTGTTCAAATGACAATTAAGGCAGATTAATAAGAAGAAAAGGTTCATTTACTGTGCTCATGGGGAGAATCACAGAGTGATTATCCAATATCCCAGTGGGATCCAGATATTTTTATACCTCCTTTTAGAGGGGAGGGGATGATGGGAATATGGGTAATTCTGTTTAAGGGCAAAAAAATGGTTGCTAGGGAGGATGAATGGGTGGGGCAAACATATTGGCTTATAAATGATTCTCTTTGCAAATTAAACTAACCTTGAGAGACAGATATTATATTTAAAATGATTTGGGCCAGGTATGGTTACATTCTTGATTTTCTTTCCTGCAATATAGTGAGATAACAGGAAAGGGAAGGGAAGTTGATTCTTTTGATGGGTCCATTTGGTTATGCAGATAGAGGGAAAGCCCCTTCCAAGGGCTTATTGATGTTGAAGGGCCTTTAATTCAAAATACTCTTTATACCAAGGAGTAATATCTCAGGGTGAAATTTCCTGAGCTCCTTCATAATCATGTGCAAATTCCAATTCTTTAACCAATATTAAAACATGATTACTTCATTCATTCATTCAATAAAAATTCTTTTTTTTTTTTTAGTTTTTATACATTTGCAAAGCATTATTGTCCTTTTTTTTATATATATATTATTATTCCAAGGTATTGTGAGGGTACAAACATTCTAGCTACACTTTATGTCTTTGCCTTCCCCAAATGCAGGTTAAAAGCGTGCCCTTCCCTCCCTTTAGTGCTCCCCGTGTCCTTTAGTTGTAGATTCGCCCCCCATCCCCCTAATCCCTGGAGAGTATTTCTGCCATGTGATCACCCTAGTGTTGATCAG
>CAUYSK010125220.1:0-11568 GCA_963575035.1 Avahi laniger | reverse complement strand
TCCTGTCTCAACCTCCCTAGTAGCTGGGACTACAGGCATGCGCCACCATGCCTGGCTAATTTTTTCTATATATTTTTAGTTGTCCAATTAATTTCTTTCTAATTTTAGTAGAGATGGGATCTCGCTCTTGCTCAGGCTGGTCTCGAACTGCTGAGCTCAAACAATCCGCCGGCCTCGGCCTCCCAGAGTGCTAGGATTACAGGCGTGAGCCACCGTGCCCAGCCTGCTGACAAATTTTATATTTAGAATTAGGCAACTGGACTCAGTTTAGATGGTCTCAATTTTGTTGGCAACATTCAGAACATCATAGTCAGGAGCCAGTTAAACATATGCCTCCTTCTCTCCATCACGCCTGATGAGTGTGCTGATCTTAACTGTGCCAGTGTCATAGAGCTTCATAGCCTGTTTGGTCTGGTGCTTGTTAGCTTTGACATCCACAATTAACACAATGTGTTGTTTTCTTTTTTGTGGCTGACTCAGTAGTGGGGAAACTTGAGATGATGGTGTAAGGATAAGGCTTGTTTTTTTGTGGGAGCATTCTTCCTTGGATATTTGAGCTGCCTTCAGAGATAGATGACATGCAGATCTTTTTTGTGGTTGTGAATGCCTTTTGGCATTGCCTTCTTGGCCTTCAAAGCCTTTGCTTGGACTTTGGGATGGGCAGGGGCTTTCTACTTTGCTTTTGACAATGTTTTTGAAAAGGTAGATTTTTACTTTAAAACTTAAAAAAATTTTTTTTCAACTTGAGAGAGTTATTCAAGCCAAGTGATTGTGGTGAATTTGGTAAAACTACATATTATTTTGGCTTTGGTTTAATTTCTTTTTAATTGAACTGCAAATTTTTACTGGGAACTAAAATAATAGCTTTTGTCACAACTTTTACATAAACCTATCTTGAGTTCTTATGGGTTTGGGAGACTTTTCCAATTTAACACAAAATAATTAGAATTTGTGATACTGAATTTTCCTCTCCAACTTTATTGTGACTGAAAGTTTATTTTATGTTAAAGCTCCAAATTCTTTTAGTTTTATATCTTAAATAGATAAGACCTAACTAAACTTTGTTGTTAGAAGATATTTTGATAGGCAATTATTTTCATGTTTGAAGAGTATCATTTCTACTTAGCTTTCTTAATAAACCATGTTTTAACTGTTTTATGCTTTTTGTTTCTTCTGTAGTGGAAGGGAAAGGGGGAGATAATTTCTCAGAAATTACTGATCATATGTGAGTACAAGTCAGTTTTATATTTTCAGTGAGTTAAGTCACGTGAAAAATGAAATTTTCCGGGTAGGTCATTTGTTCTAAATGACAGAAAATTTAACCTCTCTTGTAAAGTTTTTTAAAGGTAATTTGAATAGTCAGTGCTTTCATGTTCCAGTAAAATATTAGCATGGTATTGAAGGTTATTATGATATTAACGGGTTTTACCTTCACTGTGAAAAATGGTTTAATTTATCTTATTTTTCTTTCTTGACAGAGCAAATTCGATTAAAGAATATCAGAAAAGTATATGGAAGGTGCATGTGGTATCGTTTACGGTTATTAAAACCCCAGCCAAATATTATTCCTACAGTAAAGTAAGTAATGAATTTCAATAAAAAAACATATTTAGTGCTTACTCTTTGCAAGGTGTCATACAAAATATGAATAAAATGAGTAAGATGTCGTGTCTGTAAAGAAATTGTAGCCTGTATGTAGTAGGAGTAAGATATAATTAGTAAATTTGAGAGCTGTCTGAAAAGAGTGATTTAGAAGTTCAAAGGAAGGAGAGTGTACTTCTGACTGGGGGAAGGAGGAGAGCGATAAGTCAAATCTTGAAGTAAGACCTTGTGCACTTTGTGTTAGAATTTGAATTTTATCTTAAAGAGTATTGGGGAATCTATAAAAGATTTCAAAATTATGGAGGTACAGGTTTATAATTCATAATAATACTTAAAGTTGATTGAACACGTACTGTGTACCAGGTTCTGTGCTAAGGGTTTGTATGTTATCTAATTTAATTTTATATTAACTTCAAAGTAGATGTTTGTGCTTTTTCTCGGATGAGGAAACTGAGGCTAAGAAAATGAGGTAACCTGACCAAGGTCATGTAGCTAGAAGTAGCAGAGTAGGAACCTAGTCAGCCTTTAGTTTGGCAGGCCCATCTGCTTAAATAGGCCATTAGTATGTTTAATTAGAGCAGGCAGGCCTCTCTGATTTTGTGAGGCTATGGGGCATGCTGGTTAAAGAGGCTTTGGACCTTTACATGAAGCCGTCAACTTAGAGGTAATAGATGAAACTGTGATAGGAGATGAGAGAGTTGCCATTATTGGATGACTATGTCTTGGGAATTACCTACATTTATCTATTGAGTAGATAGAAAGAGAAGACCTAGCAAAGAACATTAATAAGAGTAGAACCAGTTATTTTTAAATCTTAGTTTAAGTGATGATAGTTTTCAGCATAGCTATGTGATTTCAGTGGGTTTAGATAGTTTTTCTTTGTGAGGTTTGACTTTGCCTGGTTACTTCCTTTGTAGGGGGAGGGGAAGTTTAGCTCTGATGTTAAGAGTTCTTTGATGATGAAAAACTAAAGGCAAAGTTAGTCTTGATGAGACTAACTTTTTCTTGATGAGACTTTTATATTTTCTGTTTATTCTTTGCTGTTGGTTCTCATTTTAAATTAAACTTGCATGAAACAGCAAGACAAATACAATCTACCCTCTCTATCCAAGGGTTCCACGTGAGCAGATTCAACCAACTGTGGATCAAAAATATTTTGGGGGAAGAAACCAATACAATGATAAATAATATAAATAAAAAATATAGTATAACAATTATTTACATAGCATTTACATTGTTTTAGATATTGTAAGTTATCTATAGATGATTTAAAGTATACAGGAGAGTATGCATAGATTATATGCAAATACTACATTATTTTATATGGGGACTTAAGCATGTGCAGATTTTGGTATCTGCAGGGTCCTGGAACCAATCTGAGGATTCTGAGAGACGACTATATTTTTGACCTCTGAGTCTCTTCTTTTTTCTGGCTTTCTTCAACACTTTGTGGGTATCTGAACCTCAGTTTTTAAGAAAAATAAAAGCTTTGTGAAGTTCTTTTCAGTGATTAATAAAGTGATTTACTTAAAGTACAGATTAAGGGATGTTTAAGTAAGGAAGATTAAGTAGATACTGGTAACAATTAAGATAAGGCCAGAAACCATTAAAATTTTTTTTGCTACTTAATCCTGAAATATTCTTTCAAAATAATCAGTTGGTTGGCTGGTTAGTTGGTCAGTTCTTGTGTAATGCTTCTCTTCTGACAGCATCCCTGAAATTAAGGTATGTAATTTCTAGAAGTTGCTTCCAAAATGACATTTAAAATATGCTTAAAGAATAAATGCAAGACTTCACAAGTTAATTACTGGAGCTATGTGTAGGGAAAATGCTTATTTCAGAGGAACCAAATATGCTTTTAAAAAATTGAGCACAGAGCATCATGTAATCCATTATGTTTCCACCTTTGCTTTGGCGCTCAGAAAACTAGAGCATAGTTTTATTGGTTGTGGTAATTTTCCTCGGCCTGGGGATTCTGTCATGACCCTTCTCTTCTCCCTCATTCCTTGGCTCAGAGAGTCAGATGCTGCATGGAAAACATCTGACGTAGGGTCTAGCATATCCTAGGTGTTTTGTTTCCTTTTCCTTGTTTGGTTTTAAATCTTGCTTTTGTAGTTTGCAGTTGCATTTTTATTTTTATTTTGTGAGCATTGTTAGCCTGTTGGGGGAGTTGGCAAAACAAAATGTGGAGTTACTGTGTGTGGGGATAAAGTATATTTTCAAGTTTTTTTTTTTTAAAGCATAATGAAGGTATTAGAAACCTTGGGTTTGCGTTAAAAGTTTGCTATTTTAATTGTCTTCGTTATTCATTCAACAAGTAGTTCTTGTGTGCTTACTGTGTGTCGGATATTATTACTAGATGCTGTATATACTGATTAACAAAATAGACATGATTCAATGACTTGCAATTTTGCGGGATACTGGCAAGTAAACAGGTAATGATAATAAAGTTATTAGTAAGGGCTGGGAGAGTGGTACCATGAAAAAGCAGGGTAAGCTCTCCTAATTGGCCCAAGACAGAAGGCTTCCCTGAGTTAAGTGAGGTCCAAGCTGAGAGCTGAGATTTGGATAAGAGTTTCTAGTAACAGTGCATAGCTCATGTCAATTGATTGTCTGCTACCTGTTAGACACCTTCTAAATACTTTATATACCTAATCTCATTTAATTTTCAAATCTACACTGAAAGTTGGAGGTGTAAAAGGTTAAAGCAACTGGCTGCTGTGCTTGGTGTCTCATGCCTGTAATGCTAGCACTTTGGGAGGCCAAGGCAGGAGAATTGTTTGAGTTCAGCAGTTCAAGACTAGCCTAAGCAAAATAAAAAAAAAAATTAGTTGGATGTGGTGGCGTGCACCTGTAGTCCTATCTGCTACTTGCTTGAGCCCGGGAGTTTAGCAGTGACCTATGATGATGCCACTGCACTCTAGCCTGGGCAACAGGGAGAGACCCTATCTCTTCAAAAAAAAAAAAAAAAGTTAAACAATATGCCAAGGTCTCTCAGTTAATAAGTGGTAAAGCTGGGAGTTGAACTCAGGTAGTTTTGTTTCTGGAGCCTATGTTCTCAACTACCTCTCACTAGATAGCCAGGCAAAAGTCGGGGAGTGTTCCACGTAGGGATATCTCTCCTCTTTGGGCATAGATGGGCACATAGATGCTATGGAAAGCAGCTTGAAGTTATATGCCCTTAATAAAGGTTAGAATTATTTTGGCCTAGTGGAAAGAAATTTGTATGAATGTCAGCTGTGTTTAAGCTGCTGTGGGGTTAGTCAAAACTGAATAAGATCTGTCCACATGCTCAAGGAACTTGTAGTGAGTCAGAGGAGGAAAGTCATGATTTGTACTTCTTGTGGCTGTAACCATCCTCTCCTGTTGATCATCTTAGCAAGGGTTAAGGATTGCTTTATGGAGGGTGGATTATTTAAGTTGAGTCTTGAAGGATGAATAGAATTTGTATTGGTAGAGATGAAGTACAGGAATTCTAGGTAGAAGGATCTAAGAGAGCAAAAGCATGATGGTAGGAAAAGCTTAGGAAACATTGGAAGATGAGGATTTGTTTTGTTTGAAAAATCAGGGTGCTAAAAGTAAGCTATTTGCTTACATGGAAAGTTTTCTTCTCTATTTTTAAAAACAGGTTACTCCAATTTTGTTTGATTCGGCCTGTGATTCATCTTATGTCTTTGTCTAACAGTTCCTTACAGTTCCTTCTCAGTGTAACAAATTGTTATATAAAGGGTATAAAAAAAAGTCATTCAACTTATCACCTAAAGCTAGCCATTATTAAGATGATTACTTCACATTTTCTTTTACTCACAAAATTGGATTATGTTATATATATACATCTTTGAAAGCTGTTCTTATTTTATAAACTTAACAATACAAGGTAGACAATCATCAACAGCAAATATTATTAGTGGCTAGAGAGTATTTCACTGTATGGATATACTGTTAGTTTATTTGTCTAGTAATCTGTTGATGGATATTTAAGATGCTTATTTTTTGTTTTTTTAGGCTATTATTTACATCTCTGTAACCACTCATTTATACTTTGTATACTGAATTCTAACTTATTTCCTTCTAAATTATTTGAAATGGAATGTATTGAAGAAAAAAGAATATGTGCTTCTTTAGGGCTTTTAATACTTTATTGCCAGATATTCCTTCAAAGTGTGTAGTATATGAGAATTCTTTTTTTCTTTAGCCTCTCCAACACTGGTAGTATCACCCTTTTATTTTTACTAAACAGAACGTATTGGAGGGAGAAGAAATTAGTTTGCTTTCACATTATATGTTCTTTTATATCTTTTTTTAAACCTATTACTCTCATCTTTCTATGTCTGTATTGGCTATAAAATGTTGCATTGTGTGGCTGCATCATGGTTTATTTAATTAGTCTCCCATAAATGGTTTATTTAATTAGTTCCTTATAACTGGACATTTAGGTTGTTTACAAAGTTTTATTTATTTATTTATTTTTCTTTTTTTTAATTTCAGCACATTATGGGGGTACAGATGTTTAGGTTACGTATGTTGCCCTTGCCCCCCGCCCCAAGTCGGAGTTTCAAGTATGTCCATCCTTCGGATGGTGCGCATTGCACTCTTTGTGTATGCATATACCCGTCCCCTCCTTCCCCCTCCCCTCTGCCCGACATCCTACAAAGTTTTATTATTATCAACAAGGCTATTTATTTATCTTTGCGTAATTGACCAGTTTTTCTTAGTTTATCTTATTAAAAGTGTAATTGCTAGGTCAAAGCAATTCTCTTTTACATGAAATGTTTACTGAATACTTTATATATTTTAATCTAATTTAATGGTTTGGATAAGTTAATAAATTGAATTCATTTTTGTATTTAAAATTCTGCAAATAGCAACTGAGAAGATCTGTTATATGCAAGGCATTGTACTAGATTTTAGGGAATTTAGAGGTGAAAAAGACACTGTTCTTGCTGTAACAGGAGTTTACACTCCCAGTGATTGTAGAATTTGAGTCAATAGCATAGTGATAAGGACGTACCCTAGATTATTTTATTCATTGATCTTACCATAATGTCTTTAAACTCTTAAACTCTTAAAGGAAAGCCATGCAGCTGTATTTATTTATCATTCACTTATCTTTTTCTTAAACAGGAAAATAGTTCTGCTTGCAGGATGGGCATTGTTCTTATTCCTTGCATACAAAGTCTCCAAAACAGACCGAGAATATCAAGAATACAATCCTTATGAAGTATTAAATTTGGATCCTGTAAGTAGTATTTTTATATAATGCACATTAATTTAATGATTCCATGAAAATATTATAGGTCCACATCCTAAAAAATATTGTGACATGCCAAAAGAAATTGAATTTTGGTCAATTAAATTTTTTATTAAAATAAAGATACCTAATCCATTATTATTCTAATATATATGTTTTTAAGCTATAGCTGTTGACTGCCATATTACTAAGAAGTGGGCTGGATACAGTGGCCCATGCCTATAATCTCAGCAACTTGAGAGACTGAGGTGGGAGGATCACTTGAACCCAGGAGTTCGAGACCAGCCTGGGCAATATAGCAAGACCTTGTCTCTTTAAAAAAAAAAAATGAAAAAAATTTGCTGGGTGTGGTGGTGTTCGCCTGTAGTCCCCGCTATTTGGGAGGCTGAGGAAGGAGCTATTTGGGAGGCTGAGGAAGGAGGATCATTGGAGCTCGGGAGTTTGAGGCTGCAGCAAGCTATGATTGCACCATTGCATTCCAGCTTGGGTGACAGAGACTGATTTCAAGGGGGAAAAAAAAAGGCAGTGTGTTGTATCTGGGTTGGGGGTTTATAAAGAACTAGTGTCATCGTCACAGTAATTCACATTAACTTCTGAGTGCACCCCTTAGGTGATCTCCTGATTGAGCTTGATTAATGGGTCCCAGTAGAAAATTAGTATATCAGTAGAATGTTAGAACTGAAATTAATTGTAGAAATCTTACTAGGCTTTTTTTTTTTTTAATAAGAAAAAATGAGGCCTAGAAAATTTATGTCTTGTGTGGGGTCCTAAGTTTGTCAGTAGCCAAGCTGAATCTAGTGCTCTTTCTATTCCCCACCCCTCCAACCACTTTCTTTTACTTAGAGTCTCTGCTCAGTAGATGGCTTGATCCAGACATTCATATTATACAAAGTAAGGAGAGTTTTCTGCTTTGTAGAAGAAAAGTTTGCATATCATGTGATTTTTCTTATTGCGATGGTCATGGCCCTTAAGAGAGATTTTCTAAGATTAAAAAGGCAATAAAAAGCAGTATGAAAAATTAATAGAAATGGAAAGAGTCTCCTTAAACCTATTCTGGTTCAAGAAGCTGCCTGATTTAAAAAAAAAAATAGAAATTGAGACTAATTAAGAAACAATTAAGATCAACTTACTAAATGTTTACTTAATATTAGAATAGACAAGCAGCTAAAACCTTAAGTATTCCTCAGATTATTCCTTAGACAGTTAACCTTTGATTTGTGGGGTCTTTGAGCCAGACTTAATTTATTGTGATTAATTTTTGATATTTAAATGTCTGTATTCTTTTATTAGGTCATTAAATATGAAATGTCCGATTTTGAATCAGAAGCTTAGTTTATTATATCTCAAACAAGAAGTAGTACAATTAATGAAAATATGCACCTAAACTTTTCACACAGTTTTGCTAATGGTAGCTTGCTTATGCCAGTTGTGAAGAAGCCTGGAGAGTGAGTGGCGATGAAAGTGAAAAGGTGTTTTCTACAGCTTATTGAGAATTGAGTATTTTTCCTTTCCTTCCACTTCTTAGTGGTTCAAAGCCTGGGAGAGATGGTAGTCAGTTGGTGCAAGGTCTGGTGAATACGGTGGATGACAGAGAGTTTCCAAGTCCAGCTTCTATGACTTGAGCAGCATTGTTTGTGTGACATGTGGTCTTGCAAGAGGATTGGTCTGTCTCTATTGACCAATCTCAGCTGCTTACTTGCAAGCATCCTTATCGTTTCATTCAGTTGTTTGCCGTAGACATCTGCTGTAATCTGTTGACCAGGTTTCATGAAGTCGTAGTGAATAATACCAATGCTGGATCACCAAACAGACACCATTAGCTATTTTTTTTTTGAGACAGAGTCTCACTGTGTTTCCCAGGCTAGAGTGCCGTGGCGTCAGCCTAGCTCACAGCAACCTCACACTCCTGGGCTCAAGTGATCCTCCTACCTCAGCGTCCTGAGTAGCTGAGACTACAGGCATGCGCCACCATGCCTGGCTAATTTTTTCTATATATTTTTAGTTGTCCAATTAATTTCTTTCTAATTTTAGTAGAGATGGGGTCTCGCTTTTGCTCAGGCTGGTCTCGAACTCCTGAGCTCAAACAATCCACCTGCCTCGGCCTCCCAGAGAGCTAGGATTACAGACGTGAGCCACCGCGTTCGGCCCAATTCTTTGCTCTTTGTTATTATGGATTTTTGCAGTATGGGTACCATCTCTTCTTTTTAGGTCTGGGATAATTCATCTGTGAATCCATATGGTTTAGGACTTTTTTTTGTTGGGAGATTTTTTTATTACTCCTTTGATCTTGCTGCTAATTATCAGTCTTTTCAGATGTTCCATTTCTGTAGTATTCACAGATGATATTTTGTATTTCTGTGGTATCAATTTTAATATTTCTTTTTTCCTTTCTGATTGAATTTGAGTTCTTTTGTTAACAAACCCAAAAGGGGGGTTCAATGTTGCCCACCACAAAACAAAGCCAACTACTGAGACAGTGAGGATTGTCAAGGAAGAAACGATTTATTTCCATGGATGCATCGACAGGGAGGGGGAGGCACAAACTACCTCAAATCCACCTCTCCAACCAACAAATTCAAGGGGTTTTCTGCAGGCAAAACAAATAACGTATGAGGGATGTGAGCATCATTGTGTGTTTGGGGTGGAGTACAGGGCACGCAAGTGCAGTGAGAAATCATGCTGGTACATACGTCCCATGATCAAAAAATGACGGATAAATCCCTCCCAGGGCAGAGATTTTAGTATTATAATGAGCTAGGGGTTAATATTGGTCATTCTTTCAGCCTTGTGTGCAGACTCAGTGAGTCTTTGGGCATGGTCTATGGTGGAGTATCAGTTATCTTGTCTTCTCTTGACAAGCAGGTGGTGTGAGGCTTTGTAGAAGATTCCACTGTTCCTGGGAAAGAAACTCAAAAGAGAATGCATTAGTGCAACAGAAAGTTAAAAAGTTCTGGTCAGCAAATTTTGCTAAAGAATTCTCTATTTTCTGCCTAATTGAGACCGCAGCTGCTAAGTTACCAAGGCTGAGATAAATCTTACTGTGAAGGCCATTTAGAGCTGTCAGCCCCAGCCATAATGTGAACGCTGAAAACTCATTTGAAATAAAACATTATTGAGAAAACATTTTTTGTTTATAGAATCATTTACAATTTCTCTTCTATTGGTTAATCTAGCAAGAGGTCTATAGATTCTTTCAAAGATTCTTTTCAAAGAATCAACTTTTTATTTTGTCGAACCTTTGTATTTTTTATTTGTTTTCCATTTTGTTTAGTTCTGCTCTGACTTTTGTTACTCTTTTTCCTTCAGTTGGGTTTGGGTATGGTTTTCTCTTCCATTTCTAGTTCACTGAGATGCAACATTAGGTTGTTAATTTGTGATCTTTCTGTCTTTTTGATGTAGGAATTTAAGGCTATAAATTTCCCCCTTATTACTGCTTTTGTTGGATCCCATAGATTTTGATAGTTTGTTTTCTTTTTGTTGTGCAGTTCAGGGAATGCTCTGATTTCCATCTTAATTGTATTATTTACCAAGTAATTGGTTAGCCTCAAGTTGTTTAATTTCCATGACTTTATGTAAATTTGAGTGTTTCTTTTAGAATTGATTTCTAGCTTTATTCCACTGTGGTCTGAGGAGACATATGGTATGATTTCAATTTTTTTGAATTTTCTGAGACATGTTTTGTGGTCTAAGGTATCACCAACCTTGGAGAATATCCCGTGTGCTGATGAGAAGAATGTATATTCAGTAGTTTTTTTCTGTGATGTTCTGTAAATGTCTGTTAGTTTCATTTGTTCTAGAGTACCATGTAAGTCCAGTGTTTCTTTATTTATTTTCTGCTTTGATGATCTGTTCAGCTTTGTCAGTGGGGTGTTGAATTATGATGCTAATTCATCATAATTCCCAGCAATTATGATGCTACTCTTTGTCTCTTTGCTTAGATCTATGGAATTTGCTTTATAATCTGGGAGCTTCTGCATTAGGTGCATATATATTTAGAATTGTTATGGCTTCTTGTTGAATTGCTCCCTTTACCGTTGTGTGACAATTGTTGTCTTTCTTTACTGTTGTTGATTTAAAGTCAATTTTATCTGATGGAAATGACTAAACCTGCTCTCTTTTGGTTTTCATTCATGTGGAATATTTTTTTTCATCCCTTCACCTTGAGTCTGAAAGAGACCTTGTGGGTTACATGTGTTTCCTGGAGATAGCAGATATTTGGGTTATGGTTTTTTTCTCCAATTCATCCAGCCTATGTCTTTTGAGTGTGGCATTCACACTATTAACGTTGAATGATAGTATTCATATATGTGATGTTGTTCTGTTCATTATGTTAGGTAGTACCTTATTGCTTTGTTTCCCCTCTTGTGCTATTGTTTTATTTGAGCTGTAAACTTCAGGTTTTGGGTGATTTTACACTGGTATGTATTATTGTGCTGGTCTATGTATAATGCAGTTCTCAGTATTTCCTGCAGGGCAGGTCTGGTCATGACAAATTCCCTCAGTGTTTGGTTACCTAGAAAGTCTTTATTTCTCCTTCACATATGAAACAGTTTTGCAGAATATAAAATTTATGGCTGGCAGTTGTTCTGTTTAAGAATATTGAAGATGGGGGCCCAATGACTTGTGGCTCCTAAAATCTCTGCTGAGAGGTCTGCAATTAGCCTGATAGGTTTTCCTTTATAAGTTACCTGAGGTTTTCAACCCACAGCTCATAG
>CAUYSK010125217.1:0-58486 GCA_963575035.1 Avahi laniger | reverse complement strand
AGGAGGGTTGGTTCTCCTTGGGTTGTGGCTGCAGAACTCCAGTTCTGCCACCATCTTCACGTGGCTGTTTCTAATTGTCTGCTTGTGTCATTTCCTCCTCTGTCTCTTATAAAGACGTATACTGGATTTAGAACCCACCTGGATATTTCAGGGCAATCTCCTTAACTACCTGAAAAGATCCTTTTTCCAAACAAGGTCACATTTACAGATTCTGGGGGTTAGGACTTGGACACGTCTTATTGGGGGGCACCATTCAACCCCTCCCAGCTACACACTAGCAGAACTGTCTGTCTCCAGGCCATGCATTGACCTGCTACCTCGCACTGCGCCCTGACTTCTCCCTGCTTCCTGCTACACATGAGCCCCCCAGGTGGCCAGGACTGGGTGCCCCCAGGGTCTTGCTCAGTACCTGGCAGAGTTGCTGTTCCACAAATATTTGTTGACAAAATGACGGAAAGAGGATGGTTTCAGATGTGCTGACGTGGAGACCCTGATGAGCCCCAGTCTGGGCGATTAGATCCATCTCCGTTCAGGCCACTCAGCCTCTGGACTTCGTCGGGGAGCCTGATGGACCCGCCGGAGGAGAACGGAAGATAGCGGGCAGAGGCGTTGCTGATGGCGGGGAGAAAGGAACAGCAGGCAGAGGACACAGCACGAAAACCAAGGCAGGAGTGCGCCTGGCTTGTCGAGGAACTGCGAGGGTCCCAGGCACTGGGGTGCATGAAGCAGGAGTGAAGCAGAGAGGCATGGGGCGCCCGGGCTGGCAGAGCTGGCAGGGAGCTTTGAAGACTTGGGGCTTTCTTCTGAATCCAATGGGGACACATCGGAGGGTTTGAACAGAAATGTGGTGTGACTGACACCTTTTAAAAGGACACTCCTGCTCTGTTGAGAACAGACTGAAGCAAAGCTCAGGCATGGGCAGGAGCGCCCCTGTGTGGCTACTACAGTCGTCCAGGCAAGAGACGCGGCGGTGGCCAGTCCATGGGGGCACAGGTGGTAGTGAGAAGCCGTCGGTCCCAGAAATTTTTGGATGGAGATAGAGCGGATGGGATTTCTTGGTGGATTGGCTGAAGGAGGAGAGAAAAAGAGGAGTGGAAGATGACTCAGAGCCTTTGGCTTGAACAACCAGAAGGATGAAGACAGGGCCGGCTGAGGGTGGGGCGGGAGCCCTGAGTTTTGTTGTGGTGGGGCAGGGGAGGACAGCTGGCAATCGGAGTCCCGTGTGGGACATGTTCAGTTTAAGGGGTCTGTTGTGAGTGTGTAGCATCCATCCTTGTGCAGTGTCTGGGGTTTAAGGGAGAAGTTGAAGCTGGAAATTTAAACTTGGGAATCCAGAGAACATAGGATGTGTAAGGCCTGAGATTGAAGACAGCATCTTGGAGATGCAAGCACCAAACCCAGGACCTTCATCAGAAAGTGTGCGGAGGTGGAGAAGGAGCCAGCCAGGACAGAAGAGGAAGCCCGAAGTCTGAGATGCACCGGAGCTGAACAGGGGCAGCACTTGAGGAGCAGAGCAGGATGGACTACACCGAAAGGAGTGCCTGCCTTCAGGGCGGCTGTGGGAATCGAGCACGCTGGTCCCTAGGAAGTGCGCAGCACACCAGCACCTGGAATGTTGCAAACCATCAACACGTGGTTACCACTGGCCTTGAGGGCAACACAAGAAGTAGAATCAATAAAAGATGAGGATGATGTCTAGGCTGTTTCTGGCAAAAGACGTCCTCACTGTCATTTCTTCCTTTTGCCAACATGCCCTGAGCTTGTATTATGAGCCAGGTATGGGGCTGGGAGCCCCAAGGAGAGAGATAAATAAATATACGCACCACCTCCTTGATAGACGGTTGCTCTGTGTAAGGAGCTGTGTAGTTCTTCTCTGTGTCTAGTCACATAGGACGTCATCATTTATTGCAAAGACTGCGTGAATGCATAGCTCCAGATCTGTGAGAGACAGGAATAAAACTATACTACATAGTAAATACGCTTGAAAGCTAAGTACAAGTATGTATTTTCATTCCAAATAGAGGGTTTAGTTTTTAACTGCTCCTACTTAGAAGTCTAGAAAATATCCACAGAAAGAAGTGTTCCAGGTATTTTTGGGACAAACCGAGACAAAGGTGACTCAATGAGCAGTTGGAGTCCGAAGGCTGCTGCCCGGAGAAGACAGACAAGAACTCCTCCTGCTGGTGCCTGGGCGAAGATGTTTTTGTCAGGGCACGGGGCTCACGCACTTAGCTTGGCCACCCCGAGCTGGGCTGCCCCCATGGCAAGGCTCATTTTTCAACGAGGAAGTCTCCAGCTACGCAAAGGGGGTGGATGACAAGGTGGGTCTCCACCTCTCCCACTTCGGGTCTCCTTAGCAGACAGCTGAGGATGCGGCACTCTGGAAACCCCAGCATGTCTGCTCGTGGCTGAAGGAATTGGTCATGCAACACCAACACAATCTGGATGTGAGTTGAATAAAGTTTTTATTTTTTATTTTTTATTTTTATCTTTTAATTCCATTTTTCCATGGACTTTTTGAAGTCTCCTCATGTGGGCTATCATTATGTACAATTAAAAAATTAACAACAAGAAAAGCTGCACCAGTGTTTGTCAAATAACTTCCCTCCTTCCTTCTCTCTTTCCTTCCTTCTTTCTTTCCTTCCTTTCTTTTTCTTTATTTTTGGACGAAGTCGGTCAGAAGTGGTGTTGGCATAAATAAAACAGGGACCAGAAAAATAATCTAGATCACTTCGTTCATGTTACGTAAGTGGATGCTAAAGCCCAGGAAGGTTGAATGGCTTACATAATGTCACATAAACAGAGACAGAGTTGATTCTAGAACTGGGGTTTCCACTGTTAGATCAACACTACATCATTAAAGGAAAAAATTTTAAGGGCAATCACCAACCTCTAAATAGCTGCATACTAAAGTTTAGGACCCTTTGTAATACAAGTATTTCCAGAACTGAAAGAAAAAAAATCAAGTTTTAATAAGCAGCACTGAAGAATTAACCCCTCCCCTCAAGTTGAAAAATCAGTGACTCTCCCCACAACACACCTTTAAAACATAAAGTGGATGCTTCTCATATGAGGATCCAACTGGATTTTTTTTAACCATATCAGGGTACGTCTCAGTCATATGTTCTATCCAAGAATAGATCTATCAAAATGGAAACCAGTGGTTAGTCACAGAGCAAGTGCAAAGCATTTCACTGACCAAAGGAAGTAAACAAATTCTTCAAAGGAAGCAGATTCCTTTACAACCTTTGTATGTGGAAGGAGTGAGGATGGATGAATTATTTTGAAGTAAGCACCTTCCTGTTCTACATCCTGCACCATGTTGGGTGCCATCCAGCCTCCTCAACAGAGAGTGGCTGAACTTGGTGTCAGCTGTGTTCCAGACAAAGCCAGCTCCAGGTCTTGCCCTCTTGCCCGGCTCACATACTGGTAAAGTTTTGTAAGGTCTTCTAACTATGCAAAAAATGAAATAGAAACCATCTACTTCTCTGCACCAAGCCTGCTTCGCTTTCCTGGAAGGGTGACCGCGGGGACACCACCGACATTACGGCTGAGGGTTCTATGAGACTGACAAGGGATTGAGCACATGACTTTGTGTTACTTTTAAAATCCCAAATGTAGGTACAGAAATATGAACTGGAATTCTTCTTCTGACTTAAATTTACATGAGTAGAGTCTTGTGACTACTATTCCTATTGCTGACAACACGATCAAGCAGTCACCATACTTGCATTTGGCGCTATAAACCACAATGGCTGTAGCATTTAATTTTATGTAAGAAGCTGATGTGATTCCCTGGAGCAGGGTGTCTCTGTGCCAAGCCATCTTTTAGAGTCTGCTATATCAGATTTTGTTATCTTTTATGTTAAGCCTATTTTACTTAAAACCTGAGTCTGGTTTGCTTAGAGTAAATACCGTCTGCTTGAACTCTATTTCAATATGTTCTGTTTGGCAGCATTGTACATAGTAAAGCAAAAAAATGATAAAGGCTGTTTCCTGGCACACCAAGCTAAGAAATAGTTTGCACATCCAGTTGTGTTGCTGAAAATCATCACATTCAGTAAATTATCTGTAGTGATTAAAAATGATAATTTCAAGATCAATCTTTTTATTGTTAAGTCTTTGTGTGTGCACGTGAGTGCTCACTCGACATAAGGGTCCATAAATTGCTGCTAATGCAGTGTGTCTGTGTTTCTTGGCATTATAAAACTTCCCTAGAGGCATTTTCATAGCTGAGAACTTGGTAGCCCAGCAATTCTGCGCGTCTTGTTCTTACATTAAAACATTTGCATAGTAGCTCCATGGTGACCTCAAATTAAGTGTTTGTGGGGAATTCTAGCTGTAATGTAAACCAGGCTGGGGAAAGAAGAAAGGCTCGCAGCAGCCAAATGCAACATCCATGCGATGTGTTTCATTGTGCTCCAGCCTGGGTTTATAGGATTCTTAGAGACTTAAGGGAGTCGTCATGAGCACTCTGAAACTGAACTTGAACTTGTGTGTGTGTGTGTTGTGTACGTGCACGTACTTGAATATTTTTATGGGACGAGAGTCAAAATCTTTCACAGTTCCTTGAAAGGCTCCATGAACCTACCTCGCCCCCTGAAGAGAAGGACTCAGAAGCACCGATGCGAATAATAGCCCACGTCAGGGAGAAGCAAGGACAGAGGGTGGATGGTCTTAAAGGAGCGAAGAGGTCTGACACACACCCACCGATTACGTGCCAGGCACCAGTGGGCACAGAAATGAATAACGGGTCCCGATGCCGACGACACTCACAGACAAGTGAAGAAAACAGTGCAATGGTAAATAAAAGCAGTGCCGTCACTGAGTGGAAACCGAAACAGGCTGAAGCACGGTGACATTTTAATCTTTCAGTCTCCCCAGAGCTGCTCTCTGGGGACGAAACACCTTTCTCTTCGCTGACTTTAACAGGGCTGGGAGTGCTTGGTTTGCCTTGGAGAAGTTCGTCTCTCAGAGCCTTCTCAGAGTCCCCCAGGCATCCTCAATCCCATTCACTTCCCGTGTTTGCAAGCAATCGACGCTTACTAGCAGTGGACCAGGGGTTCTGCACGGTCTGGTTCCAGCCAGGGAATCAGAAGAGCGGGTTATAATCTGAAGCCCGCGCTGGCTGTTGGACATCCATTCATTTATTCAGTGATTCGATTTGAGCAAGTCACTTCCTTTCTTTCTTCATTTGTAAAACGGGGATAATTTTTCCTGTCTCACAGTGTTATTGTGAACTTTGATTCAACGTACCCAATAGGGCGTCTGCTGCCTACAAAGGACTCAACAAATATAAATTGGTACTGATTTGATAGCATGAGAAATATTGTTTTAGCCTGGTAGTTCTCAACAGGGGTGATCTCCCACCCAGGGGACATTTAGCAATGTCTGGGAACGTTTTTGATTGTCGTGACCAGGGTGGCAGACTAGGGCAGCGGAGCAGTGCTACCAGCATCTAGTGCACAGAGACCAGGGACGTGGCTCAACGTCCCACAGGCACAGGACAGCTTCCCACATCAAAGAAATATCCCTCCCCAAATGCCAGCAGGGTCAGTGCTGAGAAACCCTACTCTAGCCCCTCAAAAATGCCAATTTCAACATGATACACTCAAACGCTTGATAGAGATCTGTTGTGTGCAATTTTAACTGCCAGCCTTGTCTTAGTATTTAATATATAATTATAAAACAGTATTTCTGTGATTGTCAATTGGATTTTTGGAAGCTTTTGCCTCAAAATACCAGCATATTTAGTTCCTTCCATCCATATATGAATTGTTGCTGGGAGAACCTAATCCTGATTTCTCAGGTCTACTTGATTGCTCATCAAGAAACATCACCAGTATCCAGTCTGACCTGCAATTGTGGAGTTCATTGTCTGACTTCAGAGACACCTGGACCCAATTTGCACAAGAAGAACCCAAAGGGGCCACTGTGTTGAGCAGTGAGATGAGAACGATGATGATTTCCGGTGTAAATTGTGATGACTGCAGCACTATTTTTTCAGCCAATATTCACTGAGCACCTACTACATGTCAGGGCTGTGGTAAGTATTCGGTACTCGGTGGGGAATAAAACGAATACAGTCCCTTTGCTTATTGCACCCCGTAGCTTTCAGAGGGCTTTGGCATCCATCATTACGCTGTCTGTACACAAACTGAGATAGGCGGGAATGGGTATTTGTTACAGGTGAAATGTTGCACTTTCTGAAAACATATATGAAGAATCATTTAAAAAATTATTTTACAATTACTTTAATTTGCATTTCTGATGAAAATACATTCTAATTTCGTAGACTTTGAATACAAGTATTTTAAGAGTGTTTGGCTTGCTGAAGATGAGTGTGCGTCTCTCCTGGGAACGCCTGTTCCCACGCTGCTGCCTCATGGACTCCCCAGCTCCCAGGTTCATCTCAGCCAGCTCCTCCGCCAGAAGGCAGACCCAGCCTAACAAAGCGCTAGTGCTTCCTCTGCCCCGATAGCACTTTGGACACCCCACGGTTAGGTGCATGTACGTGGGGGCCACCCAAACTGCTGGGGACTGGACATTGTTGAACGGGTTGTCTCCTTTCATCTCCCGCCCCTGTGGCATGATGGCCAGTCCGTGCTCCACAAGGACCAATGACACCATACTGAGGGCATCATTATAGTGTGTTTGGTGATAAAAACAGGATTCATTTCCATACGTTTTCTAGCTCATTTGTCTAAAAACTAATTCTGTAATAGTAAGAGTCACAGTGGCTGCTTAAATAAATCTCTGCCAAAGAAATGAACAAGCAACTACATAAAAGCCCAAAGCTCCATGAGGGAGAAATGGAACCAAGAAGAGCTGCAGAACAGAGCGTGATGTCTACGTGCCCCGCCTGGAAACCGGTGCAATATTCCTCAATCTGCTTTTTCCCCCCTTTCTTCTTTGTTTTGAAATCTTTCCATGGTTGAATTTTATAATGTATTTAGGGCCTTACATCTCCCTGCAGCAGTGATTTAGCTCAATCCACGAAATACCTTTTGAAAGTTTGTGATAAGTAAACACGGCCCATGTGAGTTTCCACGCATTGGGATACTCAATGAAGCAAATGGAGATGGTTTAGAGACGTCGCACACCACAAAGAACATCAGCCTTTGGATCTGTAGGCCGGCCCCTCGGTTACCGCAGTGTTCCTCTAGCACATCCTGTTACCTCTCCCAGGCTCAGATTTTCAAAAAAGCCCCAGGTTTCATCCTCATCTCTCGGGGTGGCTGTCAAGAGAAAGTGCGCTGGGAGCAGCCGCTGCGGCGCCCGAGAATGTTTCTGCCCCTCCTGCCTGCCTTATGCTAGGCCATAAGCAAGCCCTGCTCTCAGAAACTGTGGCCTCCTCAGGAAGGGAAAAAAGGAGCCATTCAAATAAAAAATTGAAAAAAAACAGGAGGTCACACTTAACACAGTTTCTCGTGCCAGCATCGTGGAAAGGCTGAGCCAGTTTCTGAAATGCTTCTTCAGTCCAAGGTTTAAGTTATTCTCGCCCACTTCCTGCCCTGGGTGTGTGTTGGCTACGGGGCTTCCTGAGAGGACACAGGCCAAAGCCCTCAAAATGCTTCCCAAGGGAGGAAGCCTGAACTTCCAGGAGCCGAGTCCGCAGGAACCTGGAGGGAGAAGGGTTTCCAGGGTCCGGCCCAGCGGGGAAAAGCTTGTTTACGGTGGCTGTGCCTCCACTGTGGCCGCCAAGTCGCCCTCCTGTTGTAAGTGGAAAGGCAACAAAAGGTGTCATTGATTCACTCCCTCCGCCAGTGTTCGCTTCCTCCTCCAGGGCCTCTCGTCCTGGGCTGGCACGCACAGCCGCTGACCGTGGGCCCCTCGTGCTCTAGTGCGCATGTGCGTGCCTGCCGGGTGGGAACTGTGTTGATGGGGCTGGAACTGACACAAACGGTGGCCGGAAATCCCCAGTGCTTGCCCCGCGCCAGGCACTGGTCTCAGGACTTCGTACATAGTGACCACTCGATCCTCTCTCAGCCCTTTGCGGAAGGTAAAACTGTCACCTCCATTTTACAGACAAAGAAATAAAGTCACACAGCTGGGAAGTGACAGAGCTGGCCTGTGAGCCCAGACAGTTTGGCTCTCTGGTTGAGTTTAAGCCTTTAAATCAAACTGGGCCTCTGAAAAACAGAACGCGGCTGCTGGGGGGAGCAGAGAGCTAGCGTTTAATGGGGACAGGGTTTCAGTTTGGAAGATGAGAAAGTTCTGAAGATGGATAGTGGTGATGGCTTTACAGCAATGTGAAAGTACTTAATGCCACTGGACTGCAAAAATGGTTAAAATGATAAATTTTATGTTATTCATATTTTATTACAGTAAAACACTTTTTTCGTAGGTACCTGAGAATATAGTATAGCTCTAGAAATGGATCGTCTTTCATTATAACAGAAATCATCAAAGATGGAGACTGAAGTTTAGGGGTTGGTTGGTTGGTTTGTGGGGGTGTTTGTAGCTCAGGAGGCTACTGGTCTCAGATGCTACTGAAAAAAACCTATGTATGGTTGCATATGCACGATATGCATACAACGAACCTTTGTTCAGCTAATTCAATTCCTGTTAATTTGCTGGAAAGAATCTGTTGAATGAATCCTTCAGCATCCTATAAACAAAACAAGGGTGAAAAAAAATCTCTTCAAATGCAATCTCTAATAGAAGGTAGTATCTACTACCAGCTGGGGGGGTTCTAAGCACCCTGGAGACACAGGTGTGGGAAGGGAGACCAGGCTTTAGTGAACATCCCCCCTGCTTGAAATGGGAGCCACTTAAACCCTCGCCACCATGGCCCAGTGGGGGCCCGAGGCCCTGGGGTCGCCTTCTAGACATCACAGGCCTGGTAAGTGGAGGCACCGGGGGGAGCCTGACCTGGCCATGAGCCCGTACTCTGGCCACTGCACCTGCACCTTTATGCGTCCCCCAGGAAAGAGGACCCAGCACTCCAATCACCAGCCTGTTAAAAGCAGCAGGTCATCACATTTAGAATGGGGAACAGATCCGAAGCCTCACTGCAAACAGAGTCGCCCCTCATTTTCCGAGGAAAGTGAAGATCAAAGATAGAGTAGGACTTGGCCAGAGTCACACAGCGTGATGGTTAATTTCATGTGTCAACTTGACTGGGTCACGGTACCCAGATATTTGGTCAAACATTATTCAAAATGTTTCTGTGAAAGCACTTTTAGATGAGATTAACATTTAAATGAGTAGGTTTTGAGTAAAGCATATTATAGTCCATAATGTGGATGGGCCTCGTCTAATCAGCTGAAGGCCCAAAAATGACTGGGACCCACTAAGAATGAGAGAATTCTACCTCCAGACGGTCTCTGGAGTAGACCTGCAACTCTCATCCATCCATCTATCTATCTATCCATCTAATCGCAGACACACACACACACACACACACACACACACACACACACACACATTCCATTGGTTCTGTTTCTCTGGAGAACCTAATACACCAGCTTGTTGGCATCTGTGTAAATTGTGTCTTTCCTCCTGCCTTATGTCTACCCTCAATGAATGTATATTGAGTCCCTTGTCTTCAGTAGCAGGATAATGTCATGGTTAGAGACACAGATTGAGCCCGGCTGTCTGGGTTTGTACCTGGGCTCCACTATTAATTGTCTGACCGTGAGAAAGTTACTTAACATCTCACTCTCTGGTTCCTCTTCTGTCAGATGGGGCTGTGATAATACCAGCACCTACCTGCTGGGGGTTTTATGAGGATTGCTTTGATTAAAGTGTCTAATGACTTAAGAAAAGACTTCGAGTTAATCAAAAGGGAGATTATCCAGGTAATCCTGACCCAATCACATGAACCCTTTAAAACCAGAAAGTTTTTGCAGGCTGGTGCCAGATGAGTGAGTCAGGGAGACTGCAGGTGTGAAAGAGATTCAGCCTGCTGTTGCTGGCTTGACGTGGAGGGAGACACAGGGGGAGGAATGCTGGTGGCTGCTAGGAGCAGACAGTGGTCCCCGGCTGACAACCAGCAAGGAAATGGGAAGCTCAGACCTCCAGGCCTCAGGCATCCAACTCACACGGTATCCATATCAGCTGCTGTTTCCTGGTACCCAAACCATCACGACGGGTTGGATGTGGGAGCCTGGCAGAAAAGGTTCATCGCTTTCACAGTGTTGCCAGATGCCGACCTTACGTCTTCGTAGAGCACCCATCTGGTCTCCACGCCAGGCTTGGGGGATTCAGAAGTGATCAGTGTAGCTCCTGCCATCAAGAAATCTCAAATCCGATAAATGGACAAACCCTTGGAAGGGAGTTATGGGGAATATGGCACGTATGTTACTAGCTTGAAAAATCATCATCATCAAATAATAATGTATTGGTCAGCATATTTATATTATAATTAGTGGCTGTGTAACAAATCACCACAAACTTAAATGCTTAAAACAACACCAATTTATTATCTGGCAGCTCTGGAGACCAACGTCTGGGTGCAATCAGCTGGGTCCTCTGCTCTGGCTCTCAACAAGGCCAAAGTCAAAGGTGTCCCTGCTTTGGGCTCATATCTGGGAGCTCTGCGGGGAGAAACTGCTTCCAGGTTCGGATTGTTAACAGAGCTCAGTTGCTCACAGCTGTAGGTCTGAGGTTCCCAATTCCTCAACGGTTGTCAGCCAGGGACCGCTGTCTGCTTCTAGCAGCCACCAGCATTCCTCCTCCTGTGTCTCCCTCCACGTCAAGCCAGCAACAGCAGGCTGAATCTCTTTCACACCTGGAATCTCTCCGACTCCCTCATCTGGCACCAGCCTGCAAAACCCTTCTGCTTTTGAAGGGTTCATGTGATTGGGTCAGGATCACCTGCATAATCTCTCTTTCAATTAACTTGCTGTCAGTTGATTTGTACTTGTACTTTAACTGCAAGATCCCTGCTGCCATGTAACTAACCTAGCCGCAGGAGGGATATCTCATCCTATCCACAGGCTCCACCCACACTCGGGGGATGGGTTCCACAAAGATCACTGGGGGTCACCATAGAATTGTGTCTCCCACGGTCAGGAGAGGTTATACTAGGGCTAGGTTATACTGCAGTAACAAACGACCCCTCGTCCACACCACCGGTTGGCTGAGGCATCGCTCAGGGTCTTCTCCACTCAGTGGAGGCTGATAGAGCAACCACCGTCTCCGGCTTGATGGTCCCCTGATAGAGAGAAAGCAGCAGCATGACAGAGCATGTAGGAAAGACGCACAGGCTCTTAAGGCTTCTGCCTAGAAGTAAAACCCATCGTTGCCCTTATCATCATTATATAAAATAACCCACAGGGCTGCAGGTAACTTCCAATCCTGGAAGCTCAATCCTGGCCTGAGTCCAGGAGAGAGAGGACTGAATATATTTGCTGACCAGCACTGAGGATTGGCACTAATTGGGAATTGTCAGAAAGAAAGTAACGGCTACAAGCTCCAGCTCAGGGCCAGGCACTCTGCTGGGTGCAGCATTGGTCAGACTCTTTCATTTGCAAGTGACAGAGTGAAATTTCGCTGAAACCAGCTCAGGCCAAAGGAACTCTGCATTAGCTCTATAGCTAGAAATGGTCCCGGGCAGCCGACGGAGTCGGAGGAAGAGTTGCGGGGTGGACTCAGTCTCTGGGTCTGGCTGCAGCCGGTCAGATTTTCCTCCTCCACCCGCTTCCCAGCCGCCCTGTACCTGCTGCCCTTGCCGCTCGCCCTGCAGAGAGGCCCACCCCAGGGCAGGAGACTTGACGTCAGTGGCATGAAAGGGCAGCCCGGGTCCTGTGCCGGTCTGTTAAGCCCAGGGAGAGATATGGTTGGTCTCCTAGGCCAGGTGTCCTCACCATTCCCACAGCAGGAGGTAAGAACGGGCCCAAGATGGAGTGCAGGAACAGGGTCTGCTACCAGAAAGAAAGAAAACAAAAAGCACAGTCACTGCAGCTGTTTCATGTTTATTTCATCTTCTCAAACACTCTGCAGTATATGTTATAAGCCCCACGCATGAGGGAGCCTTCTACCAGCGCGTAACAAGCGAGATCTCAGCTGAAGTCTGTGTCACTCCAAAGCCCGTGCTCTTCCAGCTAAGCCAAGCTGGGACTCTCCTTGAGAAAACTTTTTTTGAGTCCATTCTGCATAAACAGGCCCAGGGGGAATGTTTGGGACATAGCTCCTCCCAAACGCTGTTTCCCATTAGAGCGTGAATCTACTTTTGGGGGCTTATTTATGGAGGGTCTCTGTTCTAAAACACAGGACTGTTTTCATAATCCCTGCCCAAAACCAAAGCCCAGCCTTGGTGTTTGTCTTCATTCCTTCACTCTGGACGGTATGGGCCAACTTTCCACTTGGGTTTGCCAAGAGCAAAAGTAACAAACTCAAAAACACATCCTATAAACAGAAGGAGATATACTGCTTTTCACCAAAGGAATACCAATGTCAACAGCAACACTGGAGGCCACACGCTGGCTGGACGCTCGGCCTACGCCCCCGTCCAATACCTCTTGGCTATTGCTGCTGGGTCAGGGCAGCCCAGACGGCACTGGCTCCTGGTTTCTGACCTCAAATGCAGGCAGGAGTGGGGAGACCCACAGGTGGCCCCTTTGCTAGCATTGACGTCTTCGGTGCTAGGCTCTGACACTAGCACTCACACTCTTCGTGTGACCAGTGCGATGTTCTCTAGAGGATGGAAGCCACCAGGGACTCTTCCAATCGCTGGCAGCAACAGCTATTGGCTGGAGGTTGGGTGACAGAGGAGATCTGAGATTGGCCATGTCAGCCTTGGCTGCCATCATAAGTGGGCCCAGGGCCACAAGGAGCAGGTGGGAGAGGCGCTAGTCCATGTTCCAGCCGAGTCTCCAGAGGCCGGAGCCAATTGTGAGTTCCTGTTCCTTATGGTCTGCTTGGGGACGTCCCATAGACCTTCAGGGCTAAGAACCAAGACAACTTTCCTGGTCACCTTCCTCACTTATTGAAATATACCCATCTGAACAGTCAGAAGGAAAGGGTTTCATGCACTTTCTCCATAAATGCTAAAAAAAAAAGAAAAAAGTCCCAGACTCTGAAAATACTAGGTCACAAAATAGGAAACACAGGAATTAAGCCATAGGCCACCGAGATCTGGTATTTGCCAGAGGGATTTTTCATGCTGTGCGTGTCTGCAGCTGAGATAGGCCTGTGCTGGGGGACTTCTGATAACCTGGAAGGGGGACTTAGAGAGGCCTTGGCCATGGGACGTGGCATCCCCTGGACCATCATGGCTGTGTCAGAGAAAGACCTCTCAGCCTCCGCTGCATCTACCCCGCCCCCGGGTGTCCCAGCTCCATGGCCAAGCTGGACTAGTATTGGACTATGCCAACACGTGTGATCACGTCTGTCTTGCTACAGTTTGGAGTGGACACTTCCGTCGGGCCAGTCCCAGAGTTTCTGTTTGGGTTTTCCCAAAAGCAGACTCTGCGGCGACAATCTGAGTGCAAACGGTTTATTTGGGAGTGAAGACGGAGAAGCGGGGAAGCGAGACAGGGACAAGAGGCTCCGAGAACTTCACCAGGCGCTATCAGGCCAGTACCCACAGGGCCTGGGCTGAATCCCACTGGGGAACCACGGGAGACTCTGCAGAACCCCCCTCAGAGTCACCCCACCAATGCGCAAAGGTGTTGGGGTATCTGCACTGACGAGTCGGGAGCCAGCTGAGCTGCAGGCGTCCCAGCAGCCAGGCCAAAGCAACATGGAAAACGAGTCAGGTCTCCGGTGACTCCTGCGGTGGGCAGAGGAAGGGGCTAAACTGGAGGAAGCCCCACTGCCCTGTCCCATCTCCCACCTGGGGCCTGGCATATCGGGGGAGGGGCAGGGCACCAGCACAGACATGGGCGGGGCCATCTCACTGTTGAGGGAGCCCAAACAGAAGGGGGACGGGGATAGAAGGGACGGGGGAGGATCGGAGCAGAGGGTGCTGGGTCCCGAGTCAGAGGCGAGGAGTACCTTCAGGGTCCCCTCCGCCCCCCCGTGTGGAGAGGGCACACCCAAGGCCTCGACAGGCCCAGGAATGAAGGCGCCAGGCAAACATGAAAAGCCCGCCAGCCCGAGCGCTCCAGAGACTGCCTGACAAGCTCCTGCTGTGCCCAGGTCTGGGCTGGGCAGGGCAGCTCCCCTGACCCCGTAGGGCCTGCCGAGTAAAGCTTTGTCGCCGCTATGGTCAGGCATGAAAAATCACAGGTAGGTTCGTAAGCAGGAGCCAGACACCTCCCAGCTTCCACCAGTCATCGCTTGAGGGCTGCTCCTGGGGCATGAACAGTCCCGGACTTCTGGCCGTGGGCAAAGGAGGCACCTACGGCCAAGGGAAGGCGGAGGCAGAAAGCCAGCGTGGCAGGCAAAGTCCAGCCACCTGTCCTGAGAGCTGAGGCCTGAGGGGCTGGGACAGCACATGCAGTGGCCGCTTCAGTGCGAAGCTCCGGACGCTCTGCAGTGGCCACAGGGGAGGTGCTGCCTCTCCAGACAGCAGGGATGGAAAAGCACGTGTCCTGGCCCCACAGGGACCCAGCTTAGGGATGGAGCTGATGGTTCACGCGACATTTCGGGCTGAACCAAAGAAGCGGAATCAGTAGCAGAGACATATTAAGAGATTTACTGCCAGGACTTGGTCTGCACAATTGTGGAGAGGGCCGAGGACATTCGGCATTGCAGGGCAGCTGTTAGGAAGGGAAGGCTGGAACTCTCTGGAACAGGCCAAAACTGCTCCACAGGCAGAACTTCATCATCCTCAGGGAAGCCTCAGCTCTGCTCTTAAGATTCTCCAACTGATTGAATCAGGCCCGCCCCGAATATCCGAAATAATCTCCCTTACTTAGAGTCAACTGAATACAGACTCTAATTACATTTACAAACACTGTCACTGTAATATCTGAATAACGGGGGACTGTGGCTAGTCCAGATGATACACCCAAAGACTGTCACAGTATGGAATAGATGGAGAGAAAGATAATTTCTTGGTGACTTCAAGACTTCCCAGATCCAAGCATTCCTGAGCGCCATACTACCTCTGTACTTCCAAACTGTGCTTTCCAGAAAATCCGGTCTTTGGTATCTCATGCTGGGTTTTCTGTAACATGCAACTGACACAGGAAGGACCCAAACAAGGAGGCGACAGTCTCATCCTGACCAGACCCCCTAAGGAGGGTTGTATTTCAGTCTGGGTCCCATGTAGTGTGAGACACAATGACACACCACAGGGTGCATGAAGGGGTGGTCGCTCCCCCTTAGGAAGGAGTCGCTTACTGAGCACCGGTGCTGCGTTGGACCTGGACTCTGTGCTGCAAACACAAGGACAGAGGACACCGCCTCTGTCTGTGGGGGACAGACAAGCAAACAGACGATGGCCAGAGCGGACAAGCTGTGGTAGAGAGGAAGAGAGCACAGGGACCCTGGGAGCCCATCGGGATGGAGGGGACCTGATTTAGCCTCTGTGGATCAAGGTAGTCTTCCTGGAGGCAGTGACATTAAAGCTCAGTCTGGAAGGATGAGAAGGAACAAACCAGGAAGACTAGGTCAGGGCAAGATGTTCCAAGAAGAGGGACTGGCATGTGCAAAGGTCAAGGGCCATATGGGTGTGGTAACTACAAATGCTAGGGATTGCTAATGCTGTGTGATTTGGAGCAAGTCACTGAACCTCTCTGTGCCTCAGTGTCCTCAATTTTGAAATGATGGTAGTAGAATAAATGAATTAATAATTGTAAAGGACTTGGAATAGGGCAGCACTTTGAGAGTTAGCTACTGTCATTATCACCAACACTATTATCTGAGTACAAAGTACAAGAAAGGTCTAGAAGAGAGGAGGCTGGGCAGCTGGCCTGGGACCAGGCTGAATTCTCAGCCTTTATCTTCCAGGCCTCAGGGAGCCAAAGGAGAATCTTAAACAGGGAATGGCAAGACTGAATGTCTGCTTTAGGAATGGCTACTGGGAGAAAGGGCTCCGGGCAGAGAGACATCGATCATGATGCAGTTGTAGGGTCCTGAGGCCACTTCCCATCACAAAGGGTTCAAAGAGCGAGTGATGTTTGTTCTGAAAGAGTTGACCCCGTTTTGAGGGCAGGGACGAGAGGACACAGAGACAGACTGAGGATGAGAGTGGGCTTACATCAAGACAGGGCTGTCCTGTTTAAGAAGGTTTAGGAGTTTTAGGCCAAGGATGGCACATGCAAAATCGTGTGATCACATCTCACCTCACCTTGGGAAGAATTTGCATTAGTCAGAACTCCCCAGAGACTGGAGGGCAGCCTTAAAGGGTAATGAGCTCCCCATGCAGGGAGGTATGCAAGCAGACTGTGGATGAGCATTTGACGGGGAGGCTGTAAAGGAAGCATAAACATCAGGCAGGTTGATCTACACAATTTCTAAGATTTCCTCCAACCTTAATTTCTGTAATTCTACTAAACCTCTGAGAGATGGTATATTAGCTTCCTATTGCTGCTGTTAACAAATCGCCACAAACTGAGTGGCTCAAAACAACACGAATTTAGGATCTTACAGTTCTGGGGATCAGAAGGCAGCATGGGTCTCACTGGGTCAACCAGGTGTTGGCAGAGCTGCATTCCTTTTTGGAGGCTCTAGGGGAGAATCTTCCTTTGCATTTTCAGCTTCTAGAGTCCTCCTGCATTCCTTGTGGCCTCATTCTCCATCCTCAAAGCCAGCAGCATGGCATCTTGCAATCTCTCTCTCTCTCTCTCTCTCTCTCTCCCTCTCTCGCTCGCTCTATCTCTCTTTCACAAGCACTCACACGCACCCCTTTATGTTTACCCAGCTTCCCCACTGCATGCCTCAACTCTCAGGTCTCACCTGAGATGCAGCAGCTGCCAGAGACAGGTTTTTGGTTTTGGAAACACCAGGGCTATGCCATCATACCACTTACCCAGCATGTTAATTGCACTCATGCTCCCCTGTGAGGACAGCAACGCCATCTCTATCATCCACTGTTTAATCACCCATCTCAGCGCCTGGCACACTATAGACCCTCAAAAAATAGATAGATATGGCCGAGCGCGGTGGCTCATGCCTGTAATCCTAGCTCTCTGGGAGGTTGAGGCGGGCGGATTGTTTGAGCTCATGAGTTTGAAACCAGCCTGAGCAAGAGCGAGATTCCGTCTCTACTAACATTAGAAAGAAATTAATTGGGTAACTAAAAATATATAGAAAAAATTAGCCAGGCATGGTGGCGCATGCCTGTAGTCCCAGCTGCTCGGGAGGCTGAGGCAGAAGGATTGCTTGAGCCCAGGAGTTTGAGGTTGCTGTGAGCTAAGCTGACGCCACGGCACTCTAGCCTGGGCAACACAGTGAGACTCTGTCTCAAAAAAAAAAAAAAATAGATAGATATGTGTCTGGTGAGTGAATGAAGAATCTGTCCAAAGACAATGGCTGATGTGTAGCTGAGAGATATTCACCCACTGGTTAGCTCTGACTTCTCGGCTCTCCTAGCATAACAAGGTACCGCGCCATGATGGGGTCCATGCCTGGTCTAAGACACTAAAGGGGCCAGGAGAGACCTTCGAGGGAACACAAAGTCTTAATTGATTTGTGGGAAAATTCATGCCAGGATTTTCAACATTTGGAGCAGCCAGCTGATAAATAAGCCACTGGAGGGTTTGCAGAGCGGGGTGGGAGGTACAGGAGACCTTTGAAAACAGAACACGTGTGTGTGCAGGGCTCCGCCGGCAGCTCTCCAGGCCCACCTTCGTCCAGCGTGCCGGGAGCTGATGCATGCTGTACTATGTGGGTTTCCTGATGGCTTGTGCCTTCATCTCTGAGTAGCAAGAGTGGCCAACAAGTCAATTCAGCCATGCCTTACTGGTCATTCACCCCGCCTGGCTGGGTGGTGGGTGCTAACAAACCAAGGCGAAGACCACCAGCCCTCTGTCCCAGGCACAGTCCATGAAGGAGACAGATGGCAGGTGGTTCAGTCGATGTCACATGCTCAGGACTCAGGCAAAGCTGGCGAGGACCAGCGTGCACACGGAGTTCCCAGGATGGACACTGCACGTCGCAGGCTCAGCACAGGATGTCCTTCCTCATCTTCATCTGCTCAGGGAGTCCATACGAGGCATCTTCTCCTCTGGGGAGCTCCGTGGTATCCTGCTCCCTGCTCTGCCAAGCTACAGGTGCTGCTGCCCTTGGCTCTGGTTGTCCGCACTGCAGTTGGATTTCTTGTCTTCTCCCCACTGGACTGCGACTCCTTGGGGCCCCAACATCCACCATGTCTCACTTGGTACCAGTGACCACTGATGGCTACAGCCACTCACTCATTGATTCTGCGAACAGGCTCCACGAACCCTCAACGTGAAGATCCGTTGAGCTTCCTTGCAGGCTCTGATCTCATCTGATTTACACAGGAACTGCACACCGTGTCCTGGGTGGAACAAGGTCAAATGTCCCAGCAACACATCGATCTCAGCTTCAGACAGACAGACAACTCCTGTTTTCCAGCACAGCGATGTCTCCTTGATCCAAATGGTGCAAGGACTTGTGTGGCACATGGACTTGTTTTTCTTTCCTGTCCGGATCTGAAGCCCATTTGATGAACACATCCAGGAGCCCTAGAGCATTTCAACGCAGACCTGGAATTCCTGGCTGAGGCCAGCTCATCTGCCAGGGACGCTCATGCGTCCAGCACCAGGGAGGGAATGCAGACTCTTTCATCAAGAAGAAAAACATATCTGTGCTTCTGCTTGCTACCTCCAAGCACACAGAGTTCTGCCCTTCCTGTGAGGTTCCTGACACACAGTCCCTAGGTCGTCTTGCTAAGGTGTTTAGAGAACACACTCTTACCTACAAAACAGGAAGGTGCAGCCTGGGGTCCCTTCCCAGATTTTTTAACACCAGAAACTAGATAAATAAAATTCAGGGCTGGAAGGAACCTCAAACATTGCCCAGGGTGATGCTACCCTGTTTACAGAGAGGGAATGGGCGCCAGGGTTGGGAAGGAATTTCTTGTGGTAAATGCAGTGGGGACAGGCTGGAGCCGGATTTCAGGCTGTGGTTGATCCTCAGTCCTGCTCATGTCCGGGACACCATGCTTGGGTTCACTCTTCCCTGCAGGCTTCGTCTTTGGTTGTTTTGTTCCGGAAACATGCAGCTTGTCTGGGCCCCTCCATCGCCCTCCTGTAGCAGGAGATAAGGACACAGGCAGGTCCAGACACAGGGTAGAGCTGCGATGCCCTCCCCAGCTTCATATCCCCAGAGACTCAGTTTCCTCACCTGGAAAATGGAAATAACCCCATTTCCTTCATTGGCTGTGAGGCTCTTGGCATTTGTAATGGCAGCTGGCCTAGTGGCTGCTGGTGTATGAGTAATGCTCAGTGTTAAGGAAGAATCTTCCCCTCTGACAGCTCCTCCTCCTGCCTGTTCCCTGATCTTGGGCAGCTCAAGTGCCTAAGCTCATCCCTGATGGCAAGAGTCCCCCTCCCCACCCATTCCACACGGTGGGTGGACGGACGGAAGGAGGACAGGGGACGGAGTCCATCTGGACTGGAGCGCCTCCAGCTTGGTGACCTCCGGCAAGTTGCCAGAACTCTCTGAGCCTCAGTCTTCCCACCTGGGAAATGTGGCTGTTTTCTGTGGCACCTACCTCTCAGGGACACTTGCAGGTTTTAACAGGGACAGTAATATTAGCTCAGACTGCTTGGAAAGTCACGACGTGCCTGGCATGAGCTTTGCTCGGTCGTGCAGTGTCTCACTGAGTGCTCATCGTGGTGTTCTGACTTAGGTACTCTTATCCCCATTTCGTGTAGAAACAGGGTCAGGAAACACTTAAACTCGCCCACTGTCAAAACCAGAATGAGTGGCCTTGCTTTGCCCCCAGCGCATCCAAGTGGAGAGCCTACCCTTCACTCGCGCTGTCTCAGGAGGGCAGCCCTGAAAGAGATGCACATGGCATGTGGGGAAACAACCCTTCCTGAGCGTCCACCCTAAGGAGCATGCTGCTGCGTCTCCAGGAGGAAGGCTGGGTGGATGCTCACAGGACCCCACGGCTGCAGCTGAGACCTGTCCTCCAGCCTGAGAGACATACAGGGGCTCAGAGGGCGAGTGACCGCCCTGCCCAAGGCTCCCCTGCCTGGTTAGTGGCTGATGGACGCTGGCTCAGGCTGCCTGACCCCAGCCCAGCATCACTGCTCCCCCTGGGCTCGCCCCAGGGATGATGCTCAGCCCCACATCTATTCCCTTTCGCTCCCCCAGTTCTGCTCCCGGAGATGGCAGGCAACAGCCCCCTTCCCTCTGGGGCCTGCCCGCCCACACCTCTCCTGCAGCTCTGTCTTGCCAGTGCCCTCCACTCTCTCCACTTCAGGAAAAGTCCCTGCGGAGACAAATGCTGCTCAAGGAAAGTGCAGGGCGGCAGGGTCACCGGCTCCCCTCCGGAGGCGCCCCTCCTCTCCACAGGTGGGCAGGGATAGAGTGCCTGGCCCAGGTGGCGCTGGCATCCCCTTTCCGGCCCACTGGCTGGGCCCCACAGGAAACGGGGCGTGGAGCTGCCGGGACCACCCCCAGCCGCCCAGCCGCCGCTTAAAGGGGCGCGGCGGGACTGCCCGGCGCCCGCACCATGAGGACCGCCTGGCCGCTGCCGCTGCTGCTGCTGCTGCTGGCCGGGCCCCCTGCGCGGCCCGCGCCCCCGACCTGCTACTCCAGGATGCTGACCCTGAGCCGGGAAGTCACCGGCGACTTCCAGAGCCTGCAGGCAGCGGAGCCCAGGGTAAGTGCCCCACCCGCCCGGACGCGGGGTGCAAGGCAGTCCCAGTTCTCAAAAACCTGCCTTGGGGATCAGAAAAAAGGAAGGAAAAAAGGGTTTTTCCTTTCCAATAAATGTTAATGTCAAGGGAATTTGTGTCTTATTCGCCTATTAAATACGATACCAATGGTTTGCTTTCTTTTTAAATATAAGGAAAAGTAATCAAAGACATCACAATTTGTGTAACTTGCTAGCAAATATCAGCGGATATAGTGTGAAATGTAAAAAAAGCAAACGGAAAATAACAGCTTTCCCCAGAGTCTAGAACTTCAGGGTTAAGGAGGACCAAAGAATTAAGCTTATTTATTTCCCTTATTAGCCTTCATTAGCCTGGTGATGAGGAGTATTCTCCAAGAGGGTAGCTCAGGGAACCGGCCTCCACCCCTCACCAGCAAATTCCTCCGTATCTCAGCTTCTTCATCTGTAAATGGGGATGACAACAGCACCCTCTTCCCGTAGGGTGGCTTTGAGGATCAAAGGCCTGAGTAGGGACAGGTACAGCTACAGAGCCGCCTACCCTGGGGGACTCCGCAGATGCTACTGCTGTTAGCACTGCTGTGAGAGGAAGGCCCAGGGACTCAGGGAAGCTGCAGAGGGGCCATCCCAGACCCAGAGAGATTCTCTGACTGCTTATCTGTAGAAACAAAATGCAGCAAACATCAGGCAAAGCTTTAAAAGGGTCTCTTAATCACTTGCAAATGTTCCAAAGGAAACAATGTTTCTCAGATGTTAGGGTTTGCGATATCCTAACACCTTCTTTATATTCGCTTTTTAAAGGTTAAATAACATGTTTTCTTTCTAATTATAAAAGTAATTACTTTGTAGAATGGTTGGAAAACATACAGAGGACAAAAAAGAAAGTAAATATTGCTTGTAATTCTACCACCTAGAGGTTACTGTGGCTAAAACATTCTGTAAGATAGTGTGTTAGCTTTCTGTCTACACATAGATACTCAAGTACATGTGTGTGTGTGTGTGTGTGTGTGTGTGTGTGTAAGCAAAATTTGGATCGGACAGCACAGTTTTGCAACTTACTTTTTAATGACACCTTTAAATGACATTCTTTTTTAACAACATTTTGTTATATAGTTGCTCCACAAGTTATCACATATATATGCATTAAAGTATGCATATATAAGCACTTTTATATTATAATTAATATATTGCATACTATATATTACCATACCTGTATTACAGTTATAGAACTGCTAATAACTAATATATATAATTACACATAATATATACTTATTTACATATAATTATATGTAATATCCATAACTATACAGAGTTATAGAACTATTATAGAACTAGTTATGGAACTGTGTTATGTATATACATATATACTGTATATATGCACTTTTATATTACTGTATTATATATTACTATTTCTATATTACAACTATAGAACTTTAATGTGTATACATATATGTATATGTTTGTGTGTGTGTATAAAACAATTCCCTAATTCATAATAAGTAACATAAAGGTGCGATCTAAAAGTCGAATTCGGGAATAGCAGTTGCTCATTCTGGTGGGATGTGGCACCGGGCACTCAGGCGAACGTACTGTGCGTATCTTAGCATCAAGAAAAGCCCCAGGGATCCGGGCTGGTCCGGCTGTCGGAACGGCCGGCAGGGAGCCTTCTGTGTCCAAGTGGGTCGCTGCAGGCATCCCAACAGCCCGTATCCCTTTCCACAGGATCCGTGTGTGAGACACCTGCCCAGGCTGTACCTGGATATACACGTAAGAGGGCTGTGCCTGCTGGGGGTGGGGTGGGGGCGCATGGCAGGGGGTGGGAGAGACCCCATGCAACCCCGTTACCGACTTCTCCCATGAGCGCCCTCCCCATGGCCCACTCCCAGAATTACTGTGTGCTGGCCAAGCTGCGGGACTTTGTGGCCTCCCCCCGGTGCTGGCGAATGGCCCAGGTCGATGCCTTGAAGGACAAGGTGCGGAAGCTGTACACCATCATGAACTTGTACTGCAGGAGGGTAAGTAGACACCGCTGAGATTCCTTTTCTACTCGTTATCGGCCGAGACTTTCTGAGCTCTTCAGAGAGGAGGGTTGGGAGGAGAGAGGAAGAAGAAAGAGGAGCAGAAATGTTGAGGGGTGCTTCCAGTTCACCAAGCCCTTCCCAGCCACGGTGGCCTTGTCAAGAGACGGGGTTCAGGACAAGGCCCGGTGCCTCCACGAGCTGCACACCGATGCTGGGGCTGGGCCCCGGCCACACAGACGGAGTCTGCCGGGAGCCAGCTGGGGCAGGTCGGAAGAGATGAGCTGAAGGGGTGGGGCTGGGGGAGCGGTGTCTTCTGTGACTGGGTTCTGGTGGGAGAGGGGAAGGGGACGAAAATCCGCAGCCGTGGAGATGTGGAAAGGAGAGCTCTGTGATCCTGGGGCACAGCTTCAGCATCAGACAGCCCTGAGCTTGCGCTTCTGTCTCCCTGCTTCCCAGATGGGAACACCCGTCTTAGTCTGTTTTCTGCTGCTGTAACACAATACCACAGGCTGGGTAATTTATTTAAAAGAAGAAGTTGTTTATTTAACTCATGGCTGGGAAGCCTGAGCAGGCGCGGTGTCTGATGAGAGCCACCTTGCTACGTCACAACATGGCACAGGCATCGCACAGGGAGGGCAAGAGCGAGAGAGCCAGGGAGCACGCGTTTATGTCAACGCCACCCCCGCAGTGAGAGCCACTCCAGTGCCAGCCGCGTTCACCCACTCACAGCAGCAGAGGCCTCGGTGATCCAGTAATCCGGTCCCTGAGGCAGATCCCGCGCTCATCCGTGAAGGCAGAGGGATCGAGTCTGCGATACGTGAATGTTCGAGGGACATATCCAAGCCATAGCAGTGCCCTTTCATTCCTCTGTGGCAGTTTCCATGCTCCTGAACAGGGGACATAGTGGTGCCCGTCTCATGAGATCACCGGAGAATTATGATAATGATTACACTGTACTACTGCCTTGATCTTAAGAGGCCTAGCAGGGTGACTAAATATCCAGTTCCTAGCACCATGCCTGGCTCAGGGTAAGTCCCTCCAGCAACTGTAATAATTAGATATTAAGTTATAATTTATTTGTTCAGGTAGCAAACTTCACTGTACATTTCCTCCCAATGCCCAGTCTCTGCTCCTGCCCGCTCCCCCTTGGTCTGTGGGGGAGAGAGAGGAAGCTACTGGAGTTTCGTACAGTCTGGTGCGTTGAGTCTGGGGTGCGTGAAGGTGACAGCTGGCGTTGCTCTTCACAGTGGTCCCAATGCCCGGCCCAGAGATGCTGCTCAGCAGTGAA
The DNA here is from genome assembly GCA_963575035.1 of Avahi laniger. Classification (NCBI taxonomy): domain Eukaryota; kingdom Metazoa; phylum Chordata; class Mammalia; order Primates; family Indriidae; genus Avahi; species Avahi laniger. The sequence continues at coordinate 34,470 of CAUYSK010125217.1, read as the reverse complement.
GGCTCCTTCATTCATTCACTTCTTTACCCGTTCATCTATCTGTCCATCTGGTCAGCCAATGCATGAGTGGATCCAGTAAATAACACCACTAACAAACATGAGATCCCATGGGAATGTGAAGAAAGAAGTGACCCACTGCCCTAGGGAGAGTAAGGGATGGGAGGTCTTCACACAAAGGGGAGCAATCGGATGGCCCTTGAGGATAGCCAAGAGTCCTGTGGTTGCATGTGGGCGCCACAGCCGCCTTCGGTAACTTCCCTGCTCATTGCATGTCTTTCCCAGGACTTGGTGTTCCTGTCAGATGACTGCAGTGCCTTGGAATACCCAATCCCGGTGACCACGGCCCTGCCAGATCATCGGAGCTGAGGCCACCAGACCAGAGAAGAACAAGAGGGCAAGTCCCATCAGCTGCCCAGACTGAATGAAGTGAAGGCCCCCACCCCCATCTCTGTGTTGCTGTGGCGTCTGACACTGTCACGCGTCTGTCCGCCTCCTGGAACGCAGGGCTGGGCCCTAGCCAGGACGCCCCTGCGAGCGTGCAGTCCGAAGCCTCGCTCCTCGGTCCCTCTCCCGAGATGTCTTGCGGAATGGCTGGATACGAAGCATGTCAGCTTAGTCCCTAAAAAGAAAAGGGCTAACCAGCTTCTCTTTTATAAACAGCTAGCTTGAGAACAAACAGAACAGTGTGTTTTTATTACTCGTTTAATAGAGTAATGGTACCATTTTTCTTTCTTGATAAGAACCTGCTTACCCTTGACTAAGCTTCTATTATCCCTTCTCCCAACAAACTTTCCTCACTTTCTTCCATTTAAAAAAAAAAAAAATGACTGCTTTTAAGATATATTTGCAAGGTTTATATGTAGTGCTGACAGGAACCACTCTTTCACTGAAAGGTGATGAAAATCAAATAAAGAATATCTTCATAGCAAGAAACCCGTGTCCTGCTGTATCCGTCTCCCACAGTTGTGGGGGGCTTATTTCACACTTCTGAAAGCTTCTGCTCTAAGCGTGACGCATCTTTCTCCTGTCTATCAAGCTCAGGTGTCTCTGGGTCTACTTCATCCACCTGCGTGAATGTGTGCTCTTCCAGGGTTGGAGATGCCCTGATCCATGCTGGGGACAGAGTGCCTTTGAGGAACAGATGCTGGGAACAGATTCCCTCACACCCACAGGCAGCGCCGTGCCCTGCCCTTATCACGTGTGTCTGTTCATCGACGCCATGCTGCAAACCCAAGACGGGCATCCCAGGAGGCTCGGGCTCACGCAGGTTAAGTAACTTGCCTGCAGCTGCTGGAGTCAAAAAGCCTGGATTGAACCCCAGCCTGTGCTGCCCCAAAGCCCACCCTGTTCCCAGTGCACCCGCGCTGGGAAACCTGCTTGTTTAATTAATTGGTGAACTCGACAATAAAATTTCAGTTAAGTAACTGCATCATTGAAAAATATCTCAAGTGCTGGTTTTGCTACATTCCACACGTTATATTGGGGTCCTTTTTGTTGCTTTTCCTCCGTTCTGTACAAACAACCAGGCCTTTCCCCCTTGATCTTAGATGCCTCTGACTCTCAGATGATTCATGAGAATGCTTTATTGAGTTCTTATTTTCTATTTAGAAGCACAGGTCCACAGAGTCACTGTATTAGCTTCACTGTAACAAGGTACCACAAACTGGGGGGCTGGAGAGAAGAGAAATGGATTGTCCCGCAGTTCTGGAGGCCAGAAGTTATGACACCCAGGCCTGAGCAGGGCCGTGCTCCTCTGAAGGCTTTGGGGCGGATTCTTCCTTCTCTCTTCCCAGCCTCTGGTGTTGGCCACCACCCTTGGTGTCCCTCTGCTTTTAGACACGCTGCTAAGTTCACAGAAATTGTTCTGCTCCCATCAACATTCGGTGTTTTCCATGTGTCTGTGTCCAAAATTTTCTCTTCTTATAAGGACACCAATTACTGGATTATGGCCCCTCCTCTAACCTAATATGATCTCATCCTAATTTGATACCATCTGCAAAAATCCTCTCCAAACACGGTCACATTCACAGGTACAAAATGTTACAACTCAACATATCTTTTTGGGAGACACAATTTAACCCACAACAATTACTTTTTAAAGAAATAGTCCCTTCTCAGAGGAAAACTATGCAACAGGCTGTCTTTTTTTACCACCCTCACCATCTACCGCCTCCTGGCAGATTCTAAATGTGGAGGCCTGGTGCCCGGCGCACGCACACGCTAGCCCGTGACCCTCACGACGACGCTGCGGGATGGGAGTTAGCAACCCTGATTCACAGTGGAGGAAACACTCCAGCTCAAAGGTTAAGTGACATCCCTAGACAGCTAATAAGTGGTGCCAAAGGGATTCCAGACAAAGGGACGAGGGCCAGAGTCATGTCATGGCTCTGCTAACCCTTTGCTATTTCTAGGAGGTAGAAGCAAACCAGTGAAGGCAAGGACTCATTTAGGCATTGTGGACATTCATTTGTTCATTTCTTCGATATTTATGAACTTACTATGAATTCAATACAGAGATGAAAAGTGAAGAATTTCTCCTCTTAGGTTACCAAGGGAGACACTGCAAAATCTAGGAGAGAACAGAGGAAGGAGAAAATGATTCTGAGACTGGGGCGGAAAGATTTCTTAGAGGAATGGGATTCGAACAAGCACTTACAATGTGGAGGTGGGAAGGTGACAAGCTGAAAAGCAGTGGGGGCAGAGGACGTGGCGCGGCCAAGGGCGCGGAGATGTCTAGTGGGGACAAACGGCCCCGACACTGGTGCCTGGCAGGGAGTCAGGAGGCAGAGCTGCAAACATGGGATCAGAACTAAATGACTCTGATTAGGTGAAGCCGGCGGAGAGTCCCTATCCTGTTCCTAGCTGCATGACCATGGCCACACAGAGGAGAATCCCTTTCTAGGTAGAAAGATTGGAGCCGAATGGTTGGAAGCTGTCAATTCCTCCAGGGGTCTCCTTGCTTTGCTCTACAAAAATAGCAAGATGAGGACCTGCTGCTACCTCTGCAGACCAGCCCGTTGGCAAGCCGGGCATTTGAGCACCACCTGGACTCCTCCTCCGGCTTCCTCTATAGCGAACTGGTCAACCTGGCTTCTCCGTATCTCTTCACTCCTCATTGGCTCTTTTCTGCCTCGATGTTAGTTCAGAATGTGAACCAAAAATAAAATCCTAAGCCCTCTGCTAACTGAATGGACCCCTCTAGGCCAAGGGGACATCATTTTAGACCTTCGGACTCGTACTGGAACCGCACCTTCAGCTCCCCGGGTCTCCGGCTTGAGGACGGCAGACGGGGACAACTCAGCCTCCATCATCTCAGCTCCACGAGCCAGTTCCTTGTGGCACCCCCATGCACACGCACGCACAGAGCATTGCTTCTGCCTCACTAGAGACCCCTGACTTGCAAGGTGAGCCTGCACCCTGCTCTCTGCCCCGCTGCTGGTATACCAATCAAGGTCCCCACGAGACCTTGTCCGGACCCTGCAGCTGCCCCTTACTGGGCTCCGGCCTTCACTCTGGCCCCTTTGCCCCCAGTCTCCACACAGCAAGCAGCCAGAATAATCTCTCTTGTTTTGTCAATTAGATCATGTTCTTCCCTACTGAAAGACTTTCTACGGCTTCCCGCTTCAAATGAAATTTGAGCTTCTCACCTTGGCCTGTGAGGTCCTCATTTACCACCACCGTTCACCTCACAAAGCATCCTCTACCACTGAAGCGTTGGGGCCTACGTTTAACGGCTTGCTTATTTGTTCATTTTCTGTCTCTCCCACTAGACCGTATGCAATAGGAAGGCAGGAACCATGTCGTTTTGTTTCACTGTTGTACCCGCAGCGCTTAGCACCGTGCCTGACACCTAGTAGATGCTCAGTAAGTTTATCTGGGACGTTTGTAGACTCTGGACACTGCTTACCGGGAGGATCAAGAAAAGTCATCAGTTCAGATCTTACAACTTCCAGGTGGCCCACGCCCCTTCTCTCCTCATGAAACACATGCTGTTTGCACACACCAAAGCACACATCGCCTCAGAGGCCCAATTCATGTGTTTGAAGGAACTGCTGACTTTTGCTGGTTTGGTTAATTTCACTCTGTGGGCGCGCACGCACACACACATATGAATTCACATTTCGAGGGCATTCCGTCTTCCGGTGTTTGAGCTCTTCCGTAAAGCACGGCCGCCTGGCTGTCTGGACGGTAGCCAGTAGCAGAGACCTGAACAAAGCCCTCATCTTCCCTTCCTGGGTACATCTAAAGTCTTAGTCATCAGTTCAGGCTGTCTAGGAGCTCTTTGACTGCTGAAATCAGCATTGCACCTTCACACCCAGGGGCGATTCAAACCAAGTGAGAATTATCAGGCAAAAGTCCCCACCATTCAAGCCTGGCTGATTTGCAAAAGTGCTAAAAATGCAAAATCACCTTCTGCATTTGCAGAATGTTCACGTCTGTAGATTGTCAGATCAAGGACACACAGGATGGAGAAAGGGACCGTCCTGGCATGAATTAAGAGTTAGAGGAGAAGAAAAGAATAGAAAAATAGGGCAAAAATATGTGAAAAATGGTCGAGTTAGCAGTCATAACTTAGATTTAAGTTCCTTCATGGTCAAGGCATCCCAGAGATTATTTGGACACCACATATACATTTCTAAAATGTTTGCAATCAAATTCCTGAAATGCAGTTCTACTTATTTTTTCAATAGTTTTCTGGCTGCCCCAAAAGACAAGGATGTTGCTCCGGAATCATTGTTTCTTAATTCACTTGGTCTTGATCCGGTTCTGCAGTGTCAGCCCCGCTCCAGATGTCCCCCAGTCAGAAGGCGAGTTCAGGTTGTTGGCGTTGTCTCAGCATTGGTTACCCTTCCTGCAGCCCGGGCAGTTGTGCACACTCTGTGTTTGGAAATCATTCAACTCTAGAGGGGAAGGGTCCGAAGTTGTACTCTAACATTGTCCCTTGATGCTTCGAGGTCCTCTTTATTTATTGATGATGACAACATCTTAAGTATGTGGAAAACTTTGTGATTTACAAAATATTTTCACATCGTTTTTCCTTTTATTAACTTTAGTTCTTATGCTAAGTTGGAGAATGGGGGGTAGGATTGTTTATTTCTATTTGTAGATTTAAAAGTGAAGCTTCAATTAAATATCCTTTTATACTTACAAACATGCTTAAAGTTTTCAAATCCGACAACAGCAAATCTTGGTGAGGACACAAGGTAACCAGGACACTGACATCCTGCTAGTGGTGTGGCTACTTGGAAAAGAATTTGACATTACCTGGTAAGTTGAAAGATGTGCATATCCTACGACCCAGCAAATTTTAACCCTAAAATATACCCTAGAGGAATTCTTTTACATACACACCAGCAAATATGTCTAAGGATGTTCATGGCAGAATGTTTACAATAGCAAATGACTGGAAACAACCCAAATACCCATCACTGATAGAATAGAGGAATAAATTGTTGTAGAGTCATGCAATGATAATGATAATTAATATATTACAATAACATGTAATAGCGTGACTGAATAACATGACGGAATCTCAGGTACATTATTAATATTAATTAAAATAAATATTAATGCATAATATTAATGAAGAATTAATTAATACATAATGTTAAGGAAGAAAATACAAGTAGCAGAAGAGGGTATACAGAATGATTCCACTTATATAAAGAACTAAACCAGGTAAAGAATAAAATATAGATTTGGGGGATAGAAACATATGGGATGAAACTTTAAAGAAGTTCAAGAATGTGGTTAACACAAAATTCAGGACGGAATCCACCTGAGAAGCAGAGGAAGAGGATAGGATTGAGAAGATCGACGCAGGATTTGAAAATTAATAGCGATACTTTATTCCTAAACTGAGTGATAGGTAGCCACTGGGTCATCATTCTGCCATTCACATAAATTAATATATGTATATAATTATTTAGTTAATATTTAATAATAAAAATTAAAAGGAGTGGCATTCATGTAGAGCATCAAAAATTAATAGGAAAATCCAGTCTAAAAACTAATCCCATTTGGTTTTTACAAGCAAAATCTATGAGGTACTTGGCAATAAATATAAGAAAATATGTGCACAAAACTTCATGCAGATAATTATAAAACTTCATTAAATGGCATAAAAAATGTCCGATATAAAGAGATAAGCCATGTTTACTAATCTCAAATTAACATCAATTCTGTGTACCCAGCGAACATCCCAAGAAGATGGATCTTGATACGCTGAACATAAAATTTATAGAAAAATCTAAAAGATCAGTAAGTTTTGTAAAAGAAGAATGGAAGAGAAAGGGATTTTCCTACAAGGTGTCAAGACTTCGCATGAAGTAATCGACGGCACCGATGCCAGGAAAACAACCAATGAAACAGAACAGAGGTTCCAGAAACAGGTGCACAGAAATATGGTGAGTTGCTGAGAACACACGACAAGTCAGTGGGAAAACAGTAGATTATACAATAAATGGTGCTATGATGATAGGCTATCCACTTAAAAAAAACAAAAAATTGATATCTTCCTCATACTACACACAAAAATACAATTTGAGAGGGATGGCAGTTAACGAGTAAAGCAGTATTTAATGTCCAGAAGCTCTCGTGACAGAATATCTTTATGTTATTAGTATAAGGAAAAAATTCCTAAGCAAGATCCAAAGAGTGTACCCATTAAAGAAAAATGTTGATACATGCAGTATAAAAAGACAGTTTATAAAAAAAACCTTTTAAAAGACACAAGAAGCAAAGCTAAAGGACCGCCCCCCAGAGATTGGAAAGATAATGTGTTAATTGACAACTATTTTTATCCAAATTGCCTATAAACCAATAAAGAGATAGAAAAATGGATAAGATGTGGACTGTGTTTTCCTTTAAGCCTGTTTTTCCTGGGCACTATCCTCGACTTTGGCTTAATAAACCTCCATTGATTGGGGGTTTTTGCCTCAGTCATTTAATTTTCTTTATCCATTTATCCATCAGTGGACATTAGGTTGATTCCATAACTTGGCGATTGTGAATAATGCCGTAATAAACGTGGAAGTGCAAATATCTCTTTGACACACAGATTTCCTGTCCTTTGGAAAGGTACTCAGTGGTGGGACTGCTGGATCATATGGTAGTTCTATTTTTAATGTTTCGAGGAACTCCCACACTGTTTTCCATAGGGACTGTACCAATTTACATTGCCACTGACAACGAGCAAGGGTCCCTCTTCTCTGCACCCTCGCCAACACTCACCTCTTCCATTCTTTCGTAACAGCCGTTCTAGCAAGTGTGAAGTGATGTCTCATTGTGGTTTTGATCTGCATTTCCCTGACGATGAGTGACGCTGAGCATTTTTTCACAAACTTGTTGGCCATTTGTCTGTCTGTTTTTAAAATATGTCAATTCGAATCCTTTGCCCATTTTTTAATCAGATTATTTGTCTTCTTCCCTGGGTTCCTTATGTATTCTGAGTAGTAACACCTTGTCATATGTACGGTTTGCAAATATTCTCTCCCGTTCTGTGGGCTGCCTCCTCACTCTATCAGTCGTGTTCTGTGCGGCGCAGGAGCTTGCTAGTTTGACGCAGTCGTGTCTGTCTGCTTTTGCTTTTGCTGCCCGTGCTTTTGGGGTCACATCCAAAATATCCATGCCCAGACCAATGTCATGGAGTTTTTCCCTTATGTTTTCTTCTAATAGTTTTAGAGTTTCAGGTCCTGATGTAAATTCTTTAGAGAGCAATTTCATGATATTTGAGAAAGCTATTTCATTTCTGGGAATATATTTCAGGCAAACTCTCACAAGGAGAGGAGAATAAGGATGTTCATCCTAGTATGGGCTATAACTAAAAAAAAGAAAAAATACTCTAAAAATCTATCAGAAAAGTGAATAAATTCTGATATATTCATCTGTGAAATACTATACAACAGTTAAAATGAATGAATTAGATGCCCACAATTCAATGTGCATTGTTCTCAAAAACCACTGTCCAATAAGAAAACCAGTTGCAAAAGTATATGTCCCTTATGATATCTGTATATTTTTAAGACTTTTTAAAACTTTACAGAAGCACAGGCAAATGGACTGGAGCATGTCGCATTCAGGGTAATTCTGAAGAGTGGGGAGAGGAGAAGGTACCAGGAGGGAAACTTAGAAGATTTCAACTTCATCAGTAACTTTGATTTTTTTTAAAAAATTAGCATATACGACAAAATGTTGATATGTACTGCATCTGAGTGGTGAGCGTGCAGAGTGACAATTCTATTCACTGGAATAACTGAAAACAACTTCTAGTTAGTGGCATAATCATTCAGTGGTTTCCTGTTTGGTTTTTTCCACTTTTCTAACACCAAGTACCATATCCTCCTACAAAGAGCACAGCTGAATGAACTTCAACATCCTTTAAAACAAAGCCAGAGAGAGCTTTCGAGGGAGAACGACAGTCAGAGAGGTTCAGGAATTTGCTAACGGCAGCCCAGCTGTGAGGTGGTGGGACTGGCACTCACACCCACCGGAGGCCCAGCTCGTTGTGTGTGTGGAGGGATTCCCCGCTGAGATTCCTCTGGAGGACTTTTAAGGACGAGCGCGTGCCTGCAGAAGTTCACGGGAAGGGCTGGAGCCTGGACAATTGCTCAGAGGCTCAGAGAGGCCGAGAGAGACGGGTGGGCACACACAGCTGCTCAGATGCGCAACCTCCAAAGCCTGAGTATGCCCCCCATCCCCCGCTGCCCACCCTCTGCAGGGTGCCCTGGGACCAGCAGCCACCCAGTTCCATTCCTCTGTGCTGGCCGTGTACTCACCCACGGGGCCACAGCAGGGGTCTTGTCGGATCTACCAGAAGATACTGGAAGAGACTCTCTCCTCACCTCGCCCCTCCCTGTGCCTACTGACTGCAGCAGACGTGAGCGCCAGCCTGGCCATCCTGCCTGCTCCCTGAGAAGGGAAACAGTGAAGGCCGAAGGGTCCTAGGCCAGCAATGACTCCCTGGCGTCCTTGCTCCCTTTCCACCCCCGCAAACCCTCTGGCTCTCTGCTCCTGGCCGTCCGGCGAACATTTTCCCCGGTGCTCCTTTCACGCAGGAGTCTCTTGTGAGAGCTCCCTGCTCTAGACCACAGGCTCCACGGGACGTTCCCGTCCCTTCCTCCGCCCGTCCCTCCCCCTTCATAAATCCACATTTCTAGACCAAACTCCCTGCATCCCACTCCGTGTGGCGGGGGGTCTCCAAGACTCGGTGCTTAGATTTCCCCAACCCCCAACACCTCTCCCCTTCCCGTCCACACCGTCTCCCCCGCGCGGTTCACACTCTCCAGCAGCATGTTTCATGAGGGAAAAGCAGTGTTCTTTTGCTTAAAACTGGGAAGACAATGAAGGAATCATTCCTGTGAAATTAGCCAAATACAGCAACTTGTTTTCTGTAAGGCGCAATGTCGTCGTTAAGACACGCATCTAGCAAAGAAAATTAATTTGTATGTACAGTTTCGATGCTGGAAAATGTACCTGGAGCCCTAGCACTGTGGTGACAGGTCGAAAACCCTCCTCTGAGGAGAATCGCTGCAGAGGGTTACAGGTCACCAGGAGAGGACGCCCCGACGCCTGAGGTGTTGCTGGGCTTCTGGCCGGTGATTCCTGGTCTGTCCCTCCCTGGCTCTCACCACGGGCCCCTCTGGTGTCGTGAGCAGTGATGAGTCCTGTTTCCTTCTTATCGGTGGGTGGCACTGACTGCCTGAAATCACTGATAAGCTTCCCTCGCGCCAGCCTGGCCTCTCCTGGGCTGCAGCCTGGCATCGGGGGTGGAGCGGCGGATGCCACAAAGCCACACCGGGCTCCAAGAGGCCTTGGTGCGAGGGATTTATGGCCTCTGCTTATCTCCGGCCACAGGTGGCGCTTCCTCCAGGAGACCTGGCCCCAGGATGGGTGTCCCCTTCGGAGCTGATGTGGCCAGGAGACCCCTCGGAAGCAGCAGCAGCCCATCTCTCCCTGGGCCAGCCTCACACCCGAGGGCTGTCCCCACCTTTGCTGCACCTCTGTTTTTTCCTCTAATGCTCTACAGTTTGCAGGGCACAGGCAGGCATGACGGCCCATGTTACCTTTTGTGTTTCAAAACAACCTGAGGTGCATTCAGAACACAGCAGACTTCTCTCATCCCAAGGATGACGACATGGAGCCCGTGCAAGGTGAAGCGGCCACCTGAAAGCACCGTGGTCTGACCAAACTGGGCTTTGGGCCAGCCCCTCTGGCTCCAGGCGGCCTGAGGCTCTTCCCACCAGCAGCCTCAACTCTCAGCTGCAGAATAACCCTCTTCCTGCAGGCCTCCTTGTTTTTAAGTATTGTTTTACAAAATTCTCTTGTGTCCTGTGTTTTGGGAGTGAACTGGTTAAACACTACCCCTCCTAGGCAGAGGGTGAGGTTGGGTCCCACAGGAAGTGTCTGCCTGCTCAGCTGCTACATGTCAGGGCTTGTTCTGACCTTGAAGTCAGCCCAACCTGCTGTTATGCCTCTGGTCAGAAAGCCCAGATAGGACAACCCCTAGACCGTGCGCACGGGACCGGGCGGCAGGCAGACAAGAGGGCACACGTCGGGCCCTGTGAAGCCAGGGGGAGGCCTCTGTGGGCACATGCGCAGGGAAGCAGCAGTGAGGGACTGTCATCTTCCTCATGTGGCGGATGAGCCATAGGCACAGTACAGTCCCCTACAATCACCAGCAAGAGGCCTGGCAGTAGGAAGACTTCCTGGAAGAGAGGGCCTGAGACGCTGGAGTTGCCAGACAAAGGAGGAACAGGAAAGACTGGGAGAGTGTGGTGTGGCAGCACGCGCCACCCAGAGCATCCAGGACACTGCCCAGTGGTATACTGCAGGGCACAGCACAGCACCAGGTTAAGAGGATGCACTCTCCAGCCAGAATGCCTGGGTTTAAATCCTAATTCTGTCTCTTCCAAGCATCTGTTGGCCTCAGTTTCCACATCAATAAAATGGGTTGATAATAATATCTACTGAATAGAGTTGTGGGAAGAGTCTTGTGATTTATTGCCTGGAAAGAGCTTGGAAAAGAGGCTGGCACGCATCACAACCGAGGGCACACACATCCGTGGGAGCAACTGCCCTGTGGGGCACATCCAGGCAGCAGGGAGGCCAGGCCGGGGGCAGGGGGCCGGCCAGGAGCAGGACCTGTAGGGTCTGCATGGTCATCACCCCTCAGGAACAGGGTCAGGGAAAACGAGGCACAGCTCGGAGAAGACTGAAAGCTTGGCCTGGACACGCCGGACCACCAACAGGGAAGGTGAAGCCGGGAAGCTAGCAGCGCAGAGAAGAGAAGCCCGGCCAAACGTAATTAATTATAAACAGATTGATGCATGCAAATGAGACTCTCCACTAGCAAATATTTATGCAGGGATTTTTTAAAACACAGCACTAACGTGCCGTTTCTCTGCACATTTCTAAAGTGAGGATTCTCAGAGGTCAAGTCGCAGTGTTAACCATGTAGATGCTTGAAAGTCAGTTCGCACTCACGGATGCCACCCAGCCCTGAAACCGAGCTGCTTGTGCGATTACTGCTCTGGAGCCTGCGAGGAAACAGGCCAGCCGCCGGCTGCTCCCTCTGGGTCCCGACCCGCCGGACCGGCCCTCAGCCCCTCCCCCGGCCCCCGCCCCCGCCCCCCGAGCCAGAGGGACTTCTCAGGACAGTGCCCTGACTGGGCGCAGCCGCTCAGCTCCACCCCGCAGCCTCCAGGGCCGCCCTGCGCTGATGGAAGGCCCCGGGGTCAGCGGCAGGAGGCCCGAGTGACCTTGCGAGTCCCACCCCTGCTCTCAGGCGTAGGAGGGGCGGGGAGGGGACCGCTGTGGCCTTGACGTCCCGCCCCGCCTCCCTCCGAGCCCTCTGGCCGGGGTGGGCGGGGGCTGGCAGAGGGGTGCTCGTCAGTGGTGTCCCCCTCCCTACGCTGCATGGCCCGGAGTGACCTGAGGACGTGTCCTGCGCTGACCGCAGAAGCGGCCGCGAACGTCGCGCCGAGGGAGAAGCGCCGCTGCCGCCCAGCGGCCGCGGGTCAGAATGCGCCGCGGCCCCCCACCCCTCGCCCGGAACCGCCTTCGTGCGCGGGTCCCCGCGGGGTGCCAGGACCCCACGTGCTCGTAAGGGCACCGCATCCGCCAGACGTGCGGGTCCCTGGGAGGCTCGTACCTGGAGGGGCCAGGTGTGTGCACTGTCTCGGTATCACACTTAGACCCTTTTAGCGATGTGACCTGGCCTTTCTGCGTCTCCACTGCCTCATTAAAACTAGGAAAAAATGACCTCCTAGCTGCAGCTGGGCCCCGTAACTACCTATGTCCCCGATCCAGTTCTCGCTCCTCATACCCACTGCTCCCACCCTGGACCAAGGCACCAGCTTGTCTGCCTGGTCTCCCTGCTCTGCCCTTTGCGCCACGCGGGTCCCTTCTGCACAGCAGCCAGGAGGCCCCCTGCTGAAGGCCTCTGCAGTCAGCCCGCCCGGCCTCTGCTCGCCGGCCTCCAGTGACTTCACACTTCACTGGGAGTAAAAGCCGAAGCCCCAGTAGCCCCCAAGATCCTGCAGGGTCTGGGCCAGCTCCTCTGGGACCTCAGGGCCCACCCGGCTCCCCAGCCCTCCCCGTCCTGGAACACACCAGCCTTCCCCAGGAACCTCTGCCGCAGGTGGGTCTGCCCTGGCCCTCACCTGCAGGTTTCCCTCCGTGTGGTCTCGTTGCAGTCCTCCTACCCTCGCGCATTCCCCTTCGCGCTAGCCTTCTCCCCTGCGCTCCACTATTGCTCTTAATATCATAGTACATATTTACCGATTCATTTTATCCCACCAGAAAGTCAGCTCCACAGGGACAGGGACTTCTATCTGTTTTGTCCCCTTCTGCACCCCCAGCATCTATTATAGAACATAACTTATTGCAGGTGTTCGATAAATATTTGCTGATGCAACAAACGAATGCATGAATGAACAGGGTTTGGATTAGGATCAAATGAGTTAATCCTGGGCAGGGCAAATGTTAGCTGCTAGTATTGTTACTCTTAGCTAAGAGAGAATGCGAAATGACTAAGAGATGGGTGTCGTGCCCTCCCTGGGGCACAGAAGTGCCCAACCTCAGCAAGCCTCCTGAGAGCAGGGGATGTAGTAATTAAGTTTTGAAATAAACAGGAGTTTTCCCAGACGAAGTGGGTGTCCAGGCACAGGGAGCAGCAAGTGTAGAAGTCACAGAAGGGGTCATATCAGGTGTCCAGGGAATAGCAGGTACCCAGGGGGCCTGGCACCAAGGGGGTGGGGGTCCAGGGACCCAAGAGAGAAAAGGAAGAGGCGGGCAGGTGGGCCACTTGGCAAAGGGCCTTCCGCGATGCATTGGAGAGCTCGGGCCTTACCCTATAGGCCATGGGGCCAAGGAAGACCTTGAAGCAGGGGAGGGGAGTGACCGCGCTTGTGTTCTAGGTCACTCCAACTGCCGTGTGGAGGCTGGAGGGTCCAGGAAAAGGTCCAGGAGGGACAGGCTGCTGCACGAGTCCAGACCAGCAAGGGGGCCGGAGAGGAGGTGAAAGGTGGGGATGGGAAGCCCACGGAGCGGATCTGTCAGCAAAGGGGCGGTGGAGTGATGATAATGATTCTTGGATCATACACGGTTGTGACCTGAATGAGTGCGATAGAAGCTACTCCCACGTCCCTAAATCACTTTTTTTCTGCATCATTTCCCCATGACTTTTTGGATCATTAGTCACTGATATGATTTAATACCATAGAAAACTTGTTTTATTCCTACTTAAAACATAGTAATCCATATGCCTTTTCAAATATCACTGTAAATGCATTGGATGGTACTGCCATAAAAGCTAGCACCAACATGGGCTACATCAATAGGAGCAGAGTGGCCAGAATAAAGGAGGTGATGCCCATTGAATACAGTTAGAGGCACCTGTCCCAGCAGGTACCCCACCCAGAGAGAACATTGACATACTATGTGCCAAGAAGAGGAACTCCCTCCAACACACCCCTAATATAATACTCAGCCACTAGGAGGGTCACAGGAAGGATCTGGGGGTGTTTGACCTAAAAAGAGGAAGAATCAGAGTAAATACAATACACAAGAGCTCTGTAGCTGTGTGCCTCACCTCCGTTTGGGGGTTGGGAGTGATTATTAGCTTTGTTCTGGTTGGTGCCAAAATGCAGAATTAAGAACACACATGGCAGTTGCAGGGAACAGAGTCTGACTCGCTATGAAAGACCTTGCACCGGGCGTGGGGGTGAGCTCCCCATCCCGGGAGTGGTCAGGAAGAGACAAGATGTCACCTCTTGGAAGAAAGTAGAAGGTGTTTCTGCATTTGAGGTTGACCAAGGTGACCCTTAGGTGTCCTCCCAAAACTGCAGAGTCACAATCTGTAACTCAAATGACCAGCGAAAGGCAGCCCTGAGTGGCGCCTGGGCAGCGCCAGGCGGCGTCCGCCAGCCTGGACCCACACTCTGCGTCAGAAGAGGCCCAAACCCTTAGAGCCACAGGGCTGAGGAGCCTGCATGCGCTTCCCGTCCCACAGGCTGGAGAACAGGGTCAGAACGCAGTGTGGACGCCAGCAGACCCTCACGGCTTGTCCTTGCCCCGCGGGGCCTGAACCTGCCGCCCCTGACACCCAGGCCTCTGCTCACTTGGCTTCCCTGGCTCCCACTTCTGATTTCGTGAACGGTCGGTTTATTTCCTGCTGTCTGCAAGAAGGAAATGGGCATGTGAGAGGGGATGCGGGTTGTTGTTTGCATTTAAACAAGATGTTTTCCTCACCATGTCCAAATGGGGAGGGGACAGAGGCTGGTGTCCGTCAGAGTCAGCCTGCAGGCGACAGGCCTACCCCAGTCACTGACACTTCACCCCTGGGCCTCGACACATGCGCCCTCCCCATGTCTGCAGGCCCCGCCTGCGGCTCTCCCGCCCCGACTAAGGTCAGTCTGCAGGCAAGCCATGGAGCCCGGAGGTGCGCTTGGGCGCAGCGACTCAGGGGTTGACAGCCAGTGCTCCAGGGTCCCACGGGCACCTTCTTCATGACGGGGGGCAAGCTAGTGGCAGGGAACAACCCGTGATCTGCCGGCCTCGACTCCCAAATCCAGTCCCGCCCTGCCCTGGTGCAGGGCGTCTCAGCCTCAGCACTGTGGACATTTTGGGCCGGTTAGTCCTTCGTGGTTGGGACTGTCCTAGGCATGGGAGGGTGTGACCACCCAGGCATCACAACCAAAAATGTCTCCGTACATTGTCAAATAAGGGACAAAGTCAACCCCCACTTGAGAAGCTCTGAGATGCAGACAGCAGCATCTTCCCTCTTTGTCTTGTTCCCAAAATATTCTCATGAGGTTCTGGTGCAGAAAATAAAAATTCTAAGCTTCTAAATTGGAATCACCCCGTGGGGGGTGATTCACACATGCACATCACCTTGCTGGCGCCTAGAGGCATTGAGTGTGCCCTCCCTGATTCAATCCGATCCTCTCCTCTCATGAAGAAAGAAAGTACAGCCCAGAGAGGTTAAGCAACCAGCCTGAAGGCCCACAGTTGGTTTGGTCATCCAACTCCCTGCCCAGGGCTCTTTCATAGCCCCACAGCAAACCTGGATCCAGCCCACAGCAGCCAGGAGGCTAAACTCTGGGGGAGGCAAAAGTTCCCCTTTTGACAGGAACTGAAGACACAAACAGAGCCTCATTTTCCTGTTACGATGCTGGGAAAACGCACAAAGCAACATGATGGGAAAACATTGGCTGGGGCCAGGGAAGTGGAGTGAGCAAATACCACTTACCACGTGAGCTGGTCAATAAAAGGAAGAGCCCAAAATTGTTTGTTGCGATTATAAGGGCCATTTTTTCCCCTATAAAAAAGAGTAATTTTCGTTTACGGGGGCCCCGGGCAATTTTCCATCTAATTTTATGTTTTATAATGTCTGCAAAGCCACACAACCTTAGTAGGCTGTGGGGGCCGTAGACATTTTATTTTCAAATTTTCAAGGTTATTGGTTCATCAAGAGCAAGGGAGAGTGTGGCTGGGTTTTCACGGTCCTGGTGAGGAAGGGGCGGGTGATCGTCTGGGTGGCTTGAAACGAATTTGCCATGAAGCCCTCTGCCCCCAGTTCAGCACCCTCCCTACCTGCAGCAGCACCCAGAGCACCAGGCCAGAAAGGTGGGGGCGGGGCCATCACCCCGGTGAGGAAGCCAGGCCTCAGCCCTCCTCCCGTCCAGAGCGCCCAGCTGCCCTGCACCGCTGACCTGCCCTGCAGGCCCACGGCCCGCCTGACTCTCCTGTAGGCTTTTGTGCACGTTTCCCACTGAATCATCAGGACGGCCTGGGTGTGGGCGCTGTTATCATCCCCTCGGGTCAGATGAGGAACGTAGGCTTGGAGAAGTTAGCGCCTGGCTCGAGGGCACCTGGGCAGGAGGCAGGAGGTCTGAACCTAACCACTCTGTCTACACTGGGCAAAACGCTCCAACCACCATCATCATCACACAGCTGCAGCAGCACCTGCTGTGGGCCCTGGGTTGTGCTCAGTGGGGTGGCACACAGATGGTGAAGGGGACAAGGTCCTTACCCTCGGTGCTCACTGGAGACTTGAGACAGCACAGGCAGGGCCTCACTTCCCTTCTCCATAAAATGGGCATGACATCACCCATGTTACTGGAAGGTTATGCAGCTTCAGTGAGATAACACCGTTGGGGAAAAAAATTCTTGGGAGATGTGGCCCATGGCAGGGTCTCAACAACAGGGGGCTACTCCCTTCCAGCCTAGATAGCAAAGTGAAGGAGGGATTGTGGGCGTGAGACTAGAGCCAGAGAAGAGGCAGAGAGAGGAGAACTAAGGCAGAGGGAGGGAGAGCACACGTTTAGTCGGGAGAACACAAATAGAGTAAACATGACCGACCTCAGGCTGGTGCCTTCGGTGCATAAAGCACTCAGTTTTCCAACGAGGACAGCAGGGACCGTTATTTCTGCTATGCACATAAAGCCTCTACTGCAGAAACTGTGGTGTGGGTGTGTGCCACATCCCAGAAGGTGCCACGGCAGGGTCCCGAGCCCAGCCTGAGCGAGACAGCAAACTGACCACTCCCAGCTTTGGGGACAGAACCGTCTCTGTGATCGACAGCACAGACTTGAGAGAAAGCAGAGCAGGACCACATTCAGTGAAAACGTTTTTGTTTCCCTTGATACCTATTCTTACAGAAATCGGGAATACCATGGATGCATTCAGAGAAAATTAAAACCACCTGAATCTCAACCCTTAGACACAGTTGCTACATTTCCAAACGTTCATGCCAAATGGGATCCTAATGCTTATTACGTTTTGCAAGCTTTTTTTTTTAACTCAGTCATGATAATGGACAACTTTCCATGTCAGTTAATATCCTTTTTTCTTTTTTTAAGATGAGGAATGAGGTGGTATGATCAATGATCATAGCTCACTGCAGCCTTGAACTCCTGCACTTAAGTGATCTCCCACCTCAGCCTCTTGAGTGGCGCAAGTGTGCACCACCACGCTGGCTCCAGTATTTTCCTACAGCATTTGCAATGACGACAGGGTATTCCGAGGTATGGCCGTTGCGGAATGTTGTCTACCCACCGCCTATGCTGTAGCCCCCACCCCGGGTTTCACTTTCTGGGTTTCGTGTTTCAGTTACCTGAGGTCAGCCAAGGTCCAAAAATACGTGAGTACAGTACAATAAGATATATCGAGAGAGAGACCACATTCACTTAACTTCATTGTAGTATATTGTTATAATTGTTCTATTTTATTATTAGTTATTGTTATTAATCTCTTACGATGCCTAATTTATAAATTAAACTTTATCGTAGATATGTATGTATAGGAAAAATCAGGTTATTCAGGGTTTGGTACTATTGGTGGTTTCAGGCACCCACTGGAGTCTTAGAACACATCCCCTGCAGAGAAAGAATAAGTTGGACACGGGGTGCTTTGATATTTTGTGATGATTTATAAGGCTGGGTTGGACACCCTCACAAGGAAGGCTCGTGTTTTCATTTGCAAGAACCCTTTCAGTGTAAGCAGCGGGGCAGGGAGGGCCAGAAAGACCTTGACTTCCAAGAAATCAGAACCATTCGCCATGTCCTGCATGGAGCGATGCCAGTACCTGTGGGTTTGAACCCCTCTTGGTCACTCAGTGGGTGGGCAACCGCTTGAGTCTCAGTTTCCTGGTCTGTGAAGTGGGGGTGTCCATACTCTTCCCTCCACCAGTTTTGATTAAGCTTGATAATAGCTCATCTTGGGGTCTCTTTCCAGAGGTCCCTGCAGAAAACCTGACTGCCAGGCCCAGCCACCAACCAGTGGGCCTCCTGGCAGAAGGAAAGAGGGAGGAGAAGGACAGTATGGCAAGCCCCCAAGACCAGACAGGAAAGACAGAGGGTTTGGGAAAGGGAATAGCAGCGGGCAGAAGGGCTGGTGGCATTGCCTTCTAGGGTAGAAGATGTGGAAATGCCTCGCTTATTACAAGAGGGGAAGTGGAGGCTCCAACCACAAGGGTGTAGGCAGGGTCTGGCTGGGGCTGTCGCCTGCACATTGCCCCTGTCCTGGGGCCGGCAGTTCCACTGCGGGGAGATGGCTGCTCTGTGTGTGCCCCAGCCCAGCTGCCTGGAGGCCCCAGAGGACAGGGACCACACTGCGGTCACTTCTCTACTCGCCGAGTGCCTCGCACCAGGCCTGGCACAGAGTTGGCAACAGTGTATGAGCACGTGAGGGAATGAATGAATGAACAAGTGATTCGGGTGAATTAAAGGCAGCTCAGTCAGGTGCACCGAGGCAGGCACAGGAGACACGCGGGGCAGACATTTCCCCTTCTGGCCGTCAGAGACGGGGGGAGTTGGCGGGACATTGTCTCGGCTCCTCGTCTGTGGCTGATTCATTCTGTCTCCAACAAGTCACTGAACCTCTCTGCCATCCAGTTCCCTGGGGGCAAATGGGGACGTTGAAAGGTGGTGCCGGGACTGATGAAGATGAGGAGTGTGGCATTTACCGTGTGTAACTGTGCCCGGCCAGGAGACGGCGAGGTGGACGCCGAGCAGCTGGCGTCGAGAGGAGAGTGACTAATAGGAAACCCATGTGTTTTAAGGTACCGGGATTTGTTTTAATCGTGAACAGTAAGACACAAAGGAGTAGCTGTCGTGAGTGGGGAGGTTTTATCTCACAGATCTGCAGAAACGGGAGGCACAGCACACCCCGCAGGGCCGCACAGGAGCACCAGGGGTGGGGGGCAGGCAGAGGGGCGGGGAGTATGAGAGCGGCAGGGTGAGCCGGCTAAGGAGCAGGTGGTTCGAATCACTGCGGCAGGCTCTGGGGCGTAGGGCTGCCCCTCATTATCCAGGGATGAGGAGGGGAACAGTGAGAGCCCCGTAGAGGAGGCTGGGCTGTGGGCTCTGGCGTGGTTGGTCTGCACCTGAAAGGCGCACTTGCAGAACTGGTTCACTGTCTCTAGAAATTGGCTGACCTGGGAAGGGCAGTCCCGGCGAGGTCTTCAAGGTCCCAGATGTCAAAGCATCAGAATACGGAAAATAAAAGACCACACTAATACACCACAGGGCCCAGTGCAAAAATAGGGCTCTGGCATCAGCTGAGTTGAAATCCCAGCCACATTGCTTACTAGCTGTGTGGTGTTTAGCAAGTCACTTAGCTGTTCTGTGTCTCTGTTCCATCAGCTGTAAAATAAGGATGACAGCAGCTACCGCTAGTGGCATGTTAAGAGTGGCTGTTCAGGCATCTGCCTGGACCACTGCTCAGAAGGGCATGAAAACATCACTGGCACAAGTCGGAAACCCGTCTCCAGTTAGTGCAGGTCTGTGCACCTGGTAGCTCACAGGGCTGGCAAGACGGGAACTTGAGCGCTGGTCCTACTGACGTGGGCGCTGCCTGGAGTGAAGATTAAACCAGCCATTCCCTGGCTGACCGACCGCCCCTGCTGTGTATTTCGGTGCCAGGCTCTGCAAGCTGCATCCACTTGTCTGCAGCCAGTGAGAGGGAATGTGAAGTTGCAACTCCCAGCCGGCTGAGATTCAGAAACAGAATGAGGTATTATGTAGGCTGCTTGCCCCAGATGAGGGCTTTATTTTATTATCTACATTTTAGACCCTTTAATATGCCTCCCAAGTTGCTGTCTGGTTTGGAAAATCAGCCATAATAAATGCACATAATAAATCTCTTATTTTGAACATAGAAAGGCATGCAATTTTTATTAATAAAAATAAGTTCCTCTCTGCACCCCACAAAATAAGCATTTAGCAAATTTCTAAAGAGAATCTGTTGAAGAGATGCCGGCCCGTCGGCTGGCCAGAGCAACTAGCCTGTCTCAGTTTGGCCCTCCTGCTCACAGAGGGAATGGAAGGGTGTTCCAGAAGGTGCCGGCATCTATTCCCTGCCCAACTCTGAACTGAACCCGGGGGGTGGGAAGAGAGGCAATGCCGGGGGTGTAAGGCAGCAATGAGAACTGACTGATTCCACCACCACACAGCAACATGACGGAGACTAAGACTCACACAGGGCTGAGAGGGAAGGAAGGAAGGAAGAAGGGAGGCACAGAGGGAGGAGGGAAGGAAGGAAAGAAGGAAATAAAAGAGAAGAGGAGGAAAGGTAGGAAAGAAGAGAAGGAAGGAAGGGAGAAAATGAGATATATGACCCAATATAAACCCAATGTATCTTACAAAAAATTAAAAGTATATCCACACAAATAGCAGCACACATTTCGTAATAAAACGATACATGTCAAAACCATAGAATGGTCGCCTGCGGGAGGAGTGGGGCTGGGGCACAGAGCTGAAAGGGGAGAAATCAGTGGAAAGAAAGGCCTTCCCTGGCCTGGTGGAGATGAGACGTCAGGATATGAGGGTAGTATCACCCAACCCTCTGCATGTGAGGTCCAATGAGAAAGAAAACAGAAAGAAAAACTGAACACAGGTGCACGCACACACACGAGCAAATCCTACCCTAAAACTGGCCTTTTCTCGGATACTTCAATGAGCCACACTTGCTCCACGTCCAGCTTTAGGCATGCTGTTCCCTCTGCCTGAAATGCTGTTCCCCACCCCTTCGACTGCTCAACTTTGCCTCATCTCTCAGATCTCTGTTCCCATTCCCTGGTCTTCCCTCACCTGCTCCATCTGGGCCAGACGGCCTCACCTGCCGGCTTGGGCTGCCATGACCGAATATCACAGACTGGGAGGCTTAAACAACAAAAGTTCCTTTTCTCACAGTTCCACAGGCTAGAAGTCCAAGTTAAAGGTGCAGCAGGGTTGGTTCCTGGTGAGGCCTCTCCTCCTGGCTGGCAGACACTGCCTTCTCACCGTGTCCGCCGGTGGCCGGTTCTGCCTGCGCATCACAGAGAAGGAGTGTCCCCTCCTTCTTACGAGGACACCAGCCCCATCCGATTAGGGCCCCTGCCTTACGACTTCATTTAGCCTTAGCTGCCTCCCATGGCAGTCACATTCTGAGTCACATTCTGGCTTGGGGGCTCATGAGTTTGGGGGGTGCAGCTCAGCGCATCCCGCCCCTCCTGGCCCTGCTTGTTCCCTGCTAGAATTTCTCATGTGCACATGCGCATCCAAGCCCATCCTCTGGGCGCAGAAGTCAGGACTTACTCACCTTCGACTGTCACCCTAACCTGCCCGAACTCCTTCCCCCTCCTCACCAAAAAAGCCCCAGGCCCCCGTGACCTTCCAGTTGGCAAATGCAAAGCCCCCCCCAGCCGGAGTCCCCAGGACTCTCGGTCAGGCCCGCGTTGCTCAGTGTCCCCGGCTCTGCCCCTTCAGCGAACCAGCCCCCGCGCTGTCACCCACCCACCCCAGCGCTTGCCTTTGCTGTTCCTGCCTCAGCTCCCCAGGGGCCGGTGCTCACTCTGCTGCTCAGGGTCGCTGGGTGAGCGCAGAGGCCGGATGCGAGAGCTTGAGAGCTGCAGGAGGCGGTCCAGACACAGGAAAGTGGGGGGCGGGACACACGTGGAGGAGGCTGGCGCCGTGTCCGCTCACGACTCTGTCCCCACGAGGAAACAGACACCTAGCCGAGAAGACTTGAATGCAAGGATTACTCCTCAAGGTGAGCAGGAGGTCTGGGTGAACAATGGGACCGCGCGGACCCCTCCTAGGCCTGAGAGGGAGCGACGGAGTGGTCCCGGGAACAGAGCAGGAGCCTGGGGCCGGGCAGCAGCCAGCCTTCTGCCACCGCACCTGCTACTGTGTGTGTCATTATTATTCAGGTATGATAAGGCCAACAGATCAGGAGAGGACTGCCACCGCAAAGATCGCTTGTCACAGTTCCCAGAAGGAGGGGTGCACCATGCTAGGGAGGTCCCCTGGGAGCACCAGGGTCAGTCAGAAGACAGGGAGGGACTGTGGCCTTTGTTGTCTTTTCTATGGGGGGAGCAGACAAGACAGGGTGGGCAGGCTTAAGATTGCCGGTTTAATCACTGCAGCCACTCCGGGGCACAGAGCTGTCCCTATTGTCTGGTGGCTGGCCCTGGGGTAATCAGGGCAGGTGTCTGTGGCCAGAGCGTGAGAGCCCCGTAGAGGAGGTGGGCTGAGGGCAGGGCTCTGGGGTGGCTGGTTTGCACTTGCAAAGCGTGCCCCTGAGCTTGCCCTTCGCCAACCCCAGGTTGTCCGGCCCTCAGAGGGGCGGTCCCTACAGAGTGAGCAGGGCCTCAGGTCAAAGCCTCAGAACACGCGGGATATAAGGCACGGTTCATGCAGGCACAGAGGGGAGCCGCCCTTGCTCTCCCGACATGCAGATCTCCTGCTGGAAGGCAGAAGACCCAGGGAGATGACTGGGGCCATCAGATCCCCCATCCCAAAGCAGAGTTGGAAGTGGCCCTGAAGAAGGGGGCAAGGATCCTTAGCTGCGACTAACCTATGCTTGTGTGCAGCTGAGGTTCTTTACTCATTTTTCCCAATAAATGCTTGTCGAGTGGACGATGCAAACAGTCCAGAGAGCTCCGAGAGGGCTCGCTGAAGGAAGCACCTCCTGAGTGGGTTTTGGGGGATGCATGGGCGTTTTCCAGGGAATGCTAGACAAATGGAAGAGCCTAAGCAACATGCTGGAGATTAACACAATATGTTTGGCAAGCTGCAAGCTTTGCAATAGTTCTGGATTGTGAAATTTCGGAGGGGGTTCGGGGGGTGGCTGGCGCACACCAAATACTGTGGGAATGTCCCCGTCCTCGGTGGTCATTTCAGTCTCCTTTCTGGGCCTCGTCTACAAAGCCACACATGCAGAGGTGGAAAGTGCTTCCAGGGAGGCTGGGCCAGAGTGCGTGGTTGGGAAATGGTGGTCACTGCCATTATGACTAATAACAGCACCTAGCCTGCTTCCCAGGGCTTCGGGAGGCCTCAAACAGGACGACACATGAGGAGTTCTTGACAAACCAAAAGACCAACACAACCTCAGGCAGAAACAAGGACGTGGGGCTCAGGGAACTATCTTTTGTGGGTGTCAGGACAGGGAAGCCAGCCAAGGGGCCAGGCCCAACGGCTCTGGCACTCTGGGATAGGGACGATAGCTGGCCTGTTCATCTATCAAATGAACCAGTGGGATGAGGGACAATGCCAGGGTCCATTTCCCATCTGTGATCAGCCTTGACTCCGAGCCCATACTCCACACCCAGTTTTCTGGAAAAGGGAAAAATAGCTCTCGGGGGCCAAATAATACAATACCCTTGGATGCCCCTGGCTGCGTGAGACCGTCTGAGAGGGCTTTATCACTGTGCACAGCGCACGGCGGCTGCCAAAGTCAGACCTAACCCCTTCCCAGGAAATTCTTGGCTCTGCTTGTGAGCAGCCTGTCTGGTGGAATTAATTTCAGCCTATATGATGCTAACGCTGTGCAAACAGAGACATATAAAACAGTCCTCCCAAGGCTTTGCATGGCCATAAATACTGAACCACGCTTAACTTCTACACGCTGCAAGGCTGCCCTTCTGCAGGAAAGCATAAAGCCATCCCTTGTGGGGCTGGAGCAGTAAGGGCTCCTGGTGCCCCCAGGCCTCACGAAGGGAGCTCATTCCCCCTTCCCAGCCTCCTTCATCTTTCTGCTTGGATTGTGGATTTCCAGACAACCAGGCCCTCACCTGTATCAATGGGACAGCCAAGGGGTAGGGCATCTGCAAGTGCTGTGGAGCCAGTGGAGAACAGTGTCCTCACTTCCATGCCAACCACTAGGGAAAGGGACCCTTGCGGGTAGAGGCCCTGCATCCTGGAGTCACAGCGTATGGTCTGTCAATGCTGGAAAGAAACTTTGAGATCATCCAGTTCAATCCTACAAGTGAAGAAATTTTAAAATGATGCAGCCAAGGTCACGCAACACACTCCTGGAAGCACCTGGACCTTGACATCAGACGTGAGGGACAAGGTCAAAGATTTGGAGTCACATGTCCTGGTTAGAACTCAGGCTCTGAGAGTTCCTTGCTTTCTCACCTTAAGCAAGTTATTGCAACTCTGTGCTTTAGTTTCATAAAACAGATGCGCCATGGGAATTCTGGGAGGCTGAGAGGAGATGGTGTCTATTCGACATAGCCATGGTGCCCAGCAGAGGGCAAGCACCCCACAGTGGCAGCTATTGTCCGTATGGCCCCTGAGTAAAGGCGTACTTTAGTGTCAATCTTTTTCAAGCAGAGGCGAGGACTTAGGCATAAGTGGTCTGTTGGGGAAGATGATCCCAGTGAGCAGGAATAAGGGAGCGAGGTGAGGGAGACAGGGAAGGAGAAAAGAAACTAACATGAGCTGTGTGATTGCTGGTTCAAACTAGAACAAATACCATAAACCAGGTGGCTTGTAAACCACAGAAATTTATTTCCCA
The DNA here is from genome assembly GCA_963575035.1 of Avahi laniger. NCBI lineage: Eukaryota > Metazoa > Chordata > Mammalia > Primates > Indriidae > Avahi > Avahi laniger. The sequence continues at coordinate 9,687 of CAUYSK010125217.1, read as the reverse complement.
CGGTTATGAAGGCTGGTAAGTCCAAGACCAGGGCTCCAGCAGGTTCAGTGTCTGGAGAAGCCCTGTGTTCTGGTTCACAGGTGAGGCCTTCTTGCTGCATCCTCGCCTGGTGGAAGGCGCAAGGCAGCTCTCTTGGCCCTTGTGTACTCCACTCGTGATCTAATCATCTCCCAAAGACCCCAGCCTCTAATAATCATATTGGTGATTAGGTTTCAACACTTGGATTTTGGTGGTACACTAACACCAACACCACAGCAGTTATCACAAATGCTGCTGTGGGCTTTCTGAGGAATGTCGTACAACTTCATCAAAGATATAAAAGAGACCTAAATAAATGAAGCAATAGAGCGTGTAAGCTACAGGCAGACCCATAGTGGAATTATATTCAGTTAGGTCTGATCAGGTAAGGGGAAGCCACTCTGGGAACTTCAGATAGGAAGAGGTGTGATGTAGCAATCAGAGGTTGTCACAGTCTTTGGAAAACCAAGGGAGCAAAGCCCAGGAAGGGACTGTCAGGATTTCAGCGAGTTCACAGAGGACCACAGGGAGGGTGCCTGGGCCCTGGTGCTTCTCAGGCAGATGCTCAAGACTGCCATCAAAACTCCACACCTGGGCTCTGTGTGCCCACAGAGGCCTCCGGAGAAGAAATACTCCTTCTTTTCTTTTCTCCAAACCTCACATACGGGTGCCTCACATCTGTGGACTCTAGCTGGGCCCTGGGGGAAGGGAATTTGGGAAATGCAGTTTGTGGGCTTTGCAATCCCGTGGGGTAGGGAAGAGTTTAGGGTGGTGAGGCTGGTCCCGAGAATGAGCACTTGCATTTGGCACTGTCATAGAGGTTGATCTCCTACTCCCAGACTTATACACAAATGCAGTGAGATGCCAATTAAAACCTCAAAAATTATAAGACTCATAAGCTGAGTAACGATCTGAGGCTAGCCAACACATGGTTGAAGAAAAAGAAGGAGAAAGCGGAACCAGGGAAGGAGGAAGGGTACGGCGGTGGGGGGCTCCCCAGGGCCCCCCAAGTGTGGTGGTCCTCTAGGAGGGCTCACAGGACTTGCACAGAGTTACTCTCACAGCTGTAATGCATTGCAGTGCAGGATACAAAACCAAATCATAGAAAGGAACAGGCACAGGGGCAAAGTCCAGAGGAAACCGGGTGCAAGCTTCGAAGGGTCCCGTCCCAGAGGAGCCACACGGGACTCACTTGATTCTTCCGGCAATGCGTTATGGCAGCACATCTACCAGGGAAGGCCGTCTGAGGATTTTAGTCGGGGCTGGTCACGTAGCTGCCCTCCACCTGACATGTACCAAAATCCCAGACTCCCAGAAGAAAAGTAGGTGGTCGCCATGAGCCCATTGTTTGTGCAAATGGTTTAGACATAGTGGGCCAATCCTACCAGCCCTAGGAACTGTGACAACCATCTGAACATATAAACTTCCAGACCTCAGCCCAGGGCCAGCCTTGCAAGCAGGACTTTCTGAGGAGGACAGGCTCAGGCCTGCTCTTTTCTGCACAAAGGGAACAGGCCGTGCCAGATAGAAAAACTTATTATTAATAACACGGTATTAATGACAGCGTGGCGTTGGCCCAGGGACCAGACATTGGTTCATAAATAAGAATAGAGAATGCCGCAGGTAGATTCCCGCATTCCCATATATAGGTACAAAATTAGCATTACAAATCATTGGAGAAAGTATTATTTAAGAAATGGTTTTGTGACATTCAGGAAGCCTTATGAAAATAGATAAAATTGCATCCCTTTCTTATTGCATTTATAAAAATATATTCCTTCTCAACAAAAGACTGTAATATGAAAAATAAAAAAAATCTAAAAAATAAAATATAAATTTAGTGAAGGATATCCTAAAATGAAAAACATAAAAATGGGGAAAAGTTCATGATATCGAATTTGACAATGATTTATTGGATATTACCTGAAAAGTACAAACTACAAAAGCAAAGACAGATAAGTTGTACTTCATCTAAATCTAAAACTTTTGGGTACAAAGGACACTATCAACAGAGTGAAAGAGTAGCCCATGGAATGGGAGGAAAATTTGCAAATTATATACTTGATAAGGGATTGATATCCACGATAAAGAACTCCTACAACTCAGAAACAACAACAACAAAATCAAACAGCACAATTCGAAAATGTGCAAAGGACTTGAGTAGACATTTCTGCAAAGAAGATATATAAATGGCCAATAAACATATGAAAAGAGGCTCAACCTCACATATCATTAGGGACATGCAAATCAAAGCCACGGTGAGATACCACTGCCCACCAATTAAGACGGCTACTAGAAAAAAAACCAGAAATAACAAGTGTTGGTGAGAACATGGACAAATTGGAATCCCTGTGCATTGCTCATAAGAATGTAAAAGGGTACCGTCACTGTGGAAAACAGATAACAACTGCTCAAAAACATTAAAAATACAATCCAGCAACTCCGCTTCTGGGTGCATCCCTAAAAGCCGTGCAAGCAAGGACTCGAACAGACACCTGTGCATCCGTGCTCATTGCCACATTATTCCCGGCAGCCGAAAGGTCGGAAACAACTCAACTGGCTATTAATGGATGAACGGATAAGCAAAATGTGGTAAACACACACACACAGTGAAAGATTATTCAGCTTAAAAAGAAAGGAAATTTTGGCATATGCTCCAACATGAATGAACTATGACAACATCATGCTAAGTGAAATAAGCCAGTCACAAAAGGACGAATATTATATAATTCCACTAATATGAGAGCCCTAGCGCAGTCCATTCATAGAGACAGAAAGTAGGATGATGGTTGCCAGAGGCTGGAGGAAGGAAGGATGGGGCGTTAGTGTTTAATGGGGACAGAGTCTCAGCTGGAAGATGAAAAAGTTCTGGAGACGGGTGGTGGACGCTGGCACAATAGTGTGAATGCACTGAATGCCACTCAACTACAGACTTTAAAATATTCAAAACGGTAAATTTTATGTGATATGTATTTTATGTGATGTGTATTTTGTAACACAAGAAACACAAATCACAAACATATGAATATGTGTAACTACCTAGTAATTTAATGCCTCTATGACAAAAAGCATGACAAAAATTTAGAAGACAAGATCCAGCCTGAGAGAAGATATCGGCAACCTTTAGAATAAGTGAAAAATGAAAATGGTTTTAAACCAGTAAGAAAAAGGCAAACAATGTAATAGAAAATGAATAGACAAAATATATAAGAGCAATTCACAGAACAGAAAATCAAGCAGTCTATAAACATGTAAGAAGATGCTCATTCTCGCTAGGAATCGTGAAAGTGCAAGATCAAACAGTGATGGTGCCATATCACTGTCACCAGACAGGCAAGCAATATTGAGTCTGACAGCACGGGCTGTGATGGGCCATGGCAGGCGGGAACTTCACACAGTGCCAGGGGAGTGGCTGGCACAGCACCTCAAGAGCAACTGAGCGATATTTAGCCAAATTGAAAATGCACGCAGTTTCAAGAACATACTTGCAATGTACCTAAGTGACAAAGGATTCGTACCGAATATATGTAAAGAGCTCTTCAGCAGTGCCCACAGAGCCATCTAAGACTGTCTCAGCCTCTCTCTGATTCCTCATGAAGCCTAAAGGCACCAGAAAGAAAACCAAGAAGTCCCTCTGTCTCGAGGTGGATGGACTCTTAAGGCAGGAGGAGACAGAAACGTATAGTTAGAAAGAGGTTACGTTGTGTTTCAGAGATAGATTTCCAATTTCTTGTTACATTATTAAAGATAATTAAAGGATAGATGATAGTGCTTTAGTCTATTTGAGCTTCTATAACAAAATACCTGAGACTGGGTAATTTATAAACAGTAGAATTAATTCTCACAGTTCTGGAGGCTGGGAAGTCCAAGATCAAGGTGCGACAGGTTGGTGGGTGTGGTGAGGGCTTGTCTGTTCCCCGCTTCCAAGAGGGTGCCTTGTTGCTGTGTCCTCACATGGCGGAAAAGGTGGAAGCGGATGGATGATCCCACTTCCTCTACCCCTTTTATAAGGGCTTTTGTAATACTGTGAAATATATATTTGGTTTTGGTCTTGTCCCAGTATTCTGGCATACAACTCCTAAAATCCTTGGACTCTTCACAATAAGTGTCTTTTTGTATGCTAATGAGTTGACTGCTGGCCAGCAGCCCCCAGGTAGCTTTGGGGATGGTCACAAATACCCAGGCAGGATGGGAGGGTGGGGTCTTTCAGGCCCTCCCCTCAACCTCTGAGAAAGGGAGAGGGGATGAAGGTTAAACCGATCACCAACGGACAATGATTTAATCAATCATGCCTAGTAATGAAGCTTCCATAAAAACCCTCCAAACCAGGGTTGGGGACACTTTGGGATAGCTGAACCCATGGAGGTTCCTGGAGGGTGGTGTGCCCTGGGAGGATAGGGGAGCTCTGAGCCCCTTCCCTGTACCTCCCCCATGCATTTGTATCCTTTGTAATATCCTTTATAATAAACCCGGAAATGTAAGTAGTTGTTTCCCTGAAATCTATGAGCTGTTCTAGCAAATTAATCAAGCCTAAGGAGCAAGTGATGGGATCCCCAATTCTTAGCCAGTTGGTCCTAAGCTGAATGAAACACCCTGGGCTTGAGATTGGCATGGGAAGTGGGGGCAATCTTGTGGGACTGAGCCCTTGCCCGTCGGATCAGACACTGTCTCCAGGGGGACTCTAGCCGGTGTCCGCTGCAGAACTGACTGCTTGCTTAATGTATGCCGGGGGCGGGGGGAACCCACACACATCTGGTGTCAGAAGTGTGTTGTGAGAGTGTATGAAAATCTGAGTTTGTTTATTCTGGATTCAGAGAGCCTTAATCCCATCCACGAAGACTCCACCCTCAGGACTTAATCACAGCCTAAAAGTCTCAACTCTTAATTCTATCACATGAGAGATTAAATTTCTTTTTTGTTTGTTTGTTTGGAGTTTTTTTGTTTGTTTTTTATTTCAAATGTTGCAGGGGTACAAAAGTTTTTGGTTACATGGATCTCTTTTGTAATGCTTGAGTCAGGGTTATAAGTGTGCCCATCGCCCACATAGTGTTCATTGTATCCATTAGGTAGGTTTTCACCCATCTCCTTCTCCCCTCTCCCACCTGCTCGATTTCCACTGAGTTTTACTTCCCTCTGTGCACATGAGTGCACATTGGTTAGTTCCAATTTAATAATGAATACATGCGTGTTTATGTTTCCACTTTTTAGATACTTCACTTAGGAGAATGGTCTCCAGTTCCATTCAAATTGTTGCAAAAGGCATTAATCTATCCTTGTTTATGGCTGAGTAGTACTTCATGGTATACATATACCATATTTTGTTAATCCTCTCATGAGTTGATGGACACTTGGGTCGATTCCACATCTTTGCAATTGTGAATTCTGCTGTCATAAATATTGCAGCTATCTTTTTGATAAAGTGACTTCTTTTCCTTTGGGTAGATACACAGTAGTGGGATTGCTGGATCAAATGGTAGGTCTATTTTTAGTTATTTGAGGAATTTCCACACTGCATTCCAGAGAGGTTGTACTCATTTGCAGTCCCACCAACAGTGTATAAGTGTTCCTTTCTCTCTGCATCCATGCCAGCATCTACTGTTTTTGTACTTTTTAATAAAAACCATTCTAACAGGGATAAGGTGATATTGCATGGTGGTTTTAGTTTGCATTTCCCTGATGATTAGTGACGTTGAGCATTTTTTCATATGTTCATTAGCCATTTGTCTATCTTCTTTCAAAAAGCTTCTGTTCTTGTCTTTTGCTCACTTTTTAATGGGATTATTTGTTTATTTCCTTGCTAATTTGCTTGAGTTATTTGTAGATTCTGGTTATTAGCCTTTTATTGGATGTATAGCTTGCAAATATTTTCTCCTATTCTGTATGTTGTCTATTTGCTCTGTTGATTATTTCCTTAGCTGTGCAGAAGCTTTTTAATTCAATCAAATCCCATTTATTTATTTTTATTGTTGTAAATTGCCATTGGGGTCTTAGTTATAAATTCTTTGCCTAGGCACATATCTAGAAGAGTTTTTCCTACATTTTCTTCTAAAACTCTTATGGTTTCTTGCCTTACATTTAAGTCTTTTATCCACCTTGAATTAATTTTTGTGAGTGGTGAGAGGTGTGGATCCTGTTTCATTCTTCTGCATGTGGCTATCCAATTCTCCCAGGACCATTTATTGAATAAGGCTTCTTTTCCCCAGTATATATTGTTATCTGCTTTGTCAAAGATCAGTTGGCTGTATGTAGATGGTTTTATATCTGGGTTCTCTGTTTTGTTCCATTGGTCCATGTCTCTATTTTTGTGCCAATACCATGTTGTTTTCGTTACTATAGCCTTGTAGTATAGTTTGAAATCTGGTAATGTGATACCTACATTGGAGATTAAGTTTCAACATATAAATTTTTGAGGACACATTCAGACCTAGATAGATAGATATAGACAGACAGATAAATAGATAGAAAGAATGAGTAAGTAAACAAGTGGGCCATTGGTGGACCAATAATCAGAGTTTGTTGTAAAACAAACAAATAATTTAGTTCTATATACTAATAAAAGAAGTAAGAAAGGAAAGGAAAGCGAGAGAGGGAGGGAGAGAGGGAGGAAAATGCACATCCTCTCCATCCTTGGTCTATATGCTAGAAAAACTTTTGCACAAGACAACACAAATAAAGATGTTCATGACAGCATTATTTATAATGTCAAAGAATTGAAAGCGACATATACACCCATCAACAAGGAAATGGAAAGATCAGTGATAGTGTTCTAGTATGTATATGACTGAATATTGCATAAAAGTTAAAATAGGCCAGGCGCGGTGGCTCATGCCTGTAATCCTAGCTCTCTGGGAGTCCGAGGCGGGTGGATTGTTTGAGCTCAGGAGTTCGAGACCAGCCTGAGCAAGAGCAAGACTCTGTCTCTACTAAAAATAGAAAGAAATTAACTGGACAACTAAAAATATATAGAAAAAATTAGCCGGGCAGGTTGGCACATGCCTATAGTCCCAGCTACTTGGGAGGCTGAGGCAGTAGGATTGCTTGAGCCCAGGAGTTTGAGGTTGCTGTGAGCTAAGCTGACGCCACGGCACTCGCCCCAGGCAATACAGTGAGACTCTGTCTCAAAAAAAAAGTTAAAATATTAGCCAGATCTGTTTGGGTGAGTAAGGTTATAGAGCAAGAACAAGGCCAAGTAGGAAAAAGACAAATTGCACAAAGATATGTACAGCAAGAAGCCATTTCTGTAAAATCAGAAGCCCAAAAAACGATATTATATAGAGTATTCCTTATGAATGCACGCACACACTGCAACAATAGGAAAGCCTGGGTAGGAAAGTTACCCTCAAATTCAGAAAATAGTCATCTCTGGGACCGTACAGAGAGAATGGCCCCAGAGAAGGGTAGAGATGGGACCCCAACTGTATCTGTAGCACTTAATACCTTTTTAAAATAAAAATTTGTGCCAAAGGACAAAATTTTAACATTTCAAAATTCTAGTTGTGGGGCATGTGTGTTTGTAATGTTACTTTCAGTACTTTTTTGTGTTTGAAAGTTTTTTATTAAAATCCAAAAAAAAGGAAAGGTGTATCCTCCGTAGTGTCCAGGACCCTTCTCCTGAGCAGATAACAGCCACCTTCAGTCACTCCCGGTATGAAGCCGGCAGCCCCACAGAGGAAAACCAAGAAGTGCCTCTAGGTCCAGTGAATGTAAACTTGGGCGTGTTCGCCTCTCTCTCTGAGCCTCAGCTTCCTCATCTATAGTCGGGGCCTCAGAAGTGGGACTGCGGCGAGAATTAGTGGGGTGAACTCTGGCTCGGGCACACGGATACTGCGCAGCAAACGTGGGTCCTTCTGGCAGTCAGCAGTGTTGTGCCAGCTGCTTGTCTCCCATCCCGTGCATTTGCCAAGTAGGAAGAGGAAAACCAGCCAGCGCAGTAAACGGTCTTCCTCCGTGGCCTTCCTCCCTCCACTTGGAGGTCAAGCCCCAGGACTTCTTAAATATAAGATGCCCAGGGGAGAACAAACAGCGATGAATAAACCTCAGGCCACACATTTAAAACTTTAGCCTTGGAGAGTGACTCGCCAAGAGATTTGGAGGACTTGGAATGAGTCTTCTGTACGTCCCTGCTCTACCTTCCGCGCGGACTCTGTTAACCACGTTATGCTCGTTTGCGCATCTTCCCGCCAAGCTCATTCGTCTGCCAAACAACCTCTCCTAGAAACCCCACCCCAGGTCAGTGGGCGCCCTCTGAGCCAAAGGCCACAGGCTGAGACTCGTGTTCGTGACTCACGCTGACAAGGCTCCCGGGGCAGGGTCTGGCCCGAGTTCCTGTGAGTCACTAAAGCTTGGTCCAAGGTTGACACTTGGAGGGCAGTGTTCTGAAGTTTCTCATCAGAAAGTGTCCTGCAGGGACAGCTCAGGTTGAAACTGAATCAAACACAAATGGCCTTCGTGCCACTATGTATTCTTTGGCACATATTTAAGTAGGCTGGACTTTACCAGAGTTTTCACAGGAGTATTGTCAAATGCTCATCGTGAATCTGCATTCTTCAGATGTAGGAACTGAGAGGGGAGGTCACGGCTACGTTCTTACAGCCAGGGATGGGCAGAGCTGGGCCTGGAACTCAGCACTGCAGCTTCCTGAGCTGCTACTCTGTCCACTCCTCCCTCTGTGTTGGGCTAGGTCCTACAAGAAGCAGACGCCCCAACGGGATGAAATGTGCAAGGATTTTGTTAGGAGAAACAGCTGTGAGCGGAGGCAGGAAGGCTGGGAGAGCCACGCCACCATGCTGCTGGTCTGCCCTGGAGAAGGAGAGAGGAAGGGGGGAGAGGAAAGGGAGGTTGGTGGAAGTGTCCTGGGTGGTGCAGTCTAAAGAGGATTCAGCAAGGCCACTGGCGAGCCTTCAAGACAAAATTGGCATCATAAAACTTCAGCTTCTCCAAGATACAATGGAATTTGTTCAGAACGCGGCTGCCAGGGCCCTTGGTGAGTGAGCTCCCTGTCATTGGAGGCCTTCGCGGCGCACATTCTCGTGGTGGCCACCCTGTCCAAGTCCCCTGCGATTTGACCGAGAACTTGGAAAAGTCATTCGGCAATGCATCTCAGGAGCCTCAACACGCTTGTGTCCTTTCCCCCGTAAACTCTCCCTTCTAACAAATGATCTTGAGGGAACACACCCAAGCCCAAGGATGTCTTTACGCACAGCATGGCTGAGAGCAGTGTCAGCAAAGTACACAGCACGCCCACATACGTGCACAGAAATGACATTTCTGCCTGATGAGGCACATGGGCCCCCACCCAAGATGCTCAAATGTTGAAACTGACAATGTCACACACACACCTGAAGGGTATGAAAAGATTTATTAGGGACAGCATGGATGTCTTTAGGGAGAGCAGGGCAGGCATGTAAAACAGGAGAGGAGACTGGCTTGGGTTTTACTGTGGCTGGGGCAGGGCCGATGAGGGTTCCCAAGCACCCCGGGCAGGGGATCACACGGCTGTCTCCTGCCAAGGCCAACAGAGTGAGCACCCGGGTTTGCTTGTCCACTTGCCCCGATAAGGGTAGAGGGAGGCACAAGGCTCGGAAGCTGCCAGCACTCAAACGTTGAGAGAACAGAGGCAGGCTGTTCATTCCAGTGACGTGAGGGAGGGCGGCCCTTGCCACTGGCCAG
>CAUYSK010125216.1:0-21466 GCA_963575035.1 Avahi laniger | reverse complement strand
GAAACCAGCCTGAGCAAGAGCGAGACCCCGTCTCTACTAAAAATAGAAAGAAATTAATTGGACAACTAAAAATATATAGAAAAAAAAAATTAGCCGGGCATGGTGGCACATGCCTGTAGTCCCAGCTACTCGGGAGGCTGAGGAAGGAGGATCACTTGAGCCCAGGAGTGTGAGGTTGCTGTGAGCTAGGCCGACTCCATGGCACTCTAGCCCGCGCAACACAGTGATACTGTGTCTCAAAAAAAAAAAAAAAAAGAAATTCAGATAATACAGAGAGTTATTAAGAAAATAAAATAATCATCCATAACCTACCATTATCAACATTTTGATGTACGTATCTGTATACATGGCCAATCCTTTTTAAAATGGGATTGTAGTATAGCTACTATTTTATTATTTGATTTTTAAAATTTAACATTATATTGTGGGTAACTTTACATGTCAATAAACAATTGCACATTGTCATGCTTTTTAAATGGCTCCATTGTATGTATTTATTATACATTTAAATAGTAAACATCTACTGTACACCAAGTATGGTGCTAAGCACCGGGCACACAGTGCCCATCCTCGTGGTCCCTGCCTTCACTGGGCTTACAGTCTAGTGGAGGAGACAAATATTAAATAACCATAAAAAATATAATTACTATTCTAGGTAGGAAATAGCCCAGGTGCTATGAACCATCTAATAAAGGTTACTGATATAACTGGAAGGATTGGAAGGTGGATATCCTATAATTTAGCTAATTTCCCATGGATAGCTATTTGCTGAATTTTAAATGAAGAATGACATGATCAGTAAAAATGTCCCCCCTCACTAAAAGAATGTGAAAACTAGGAGAAGGGAGTTCTGAAGTAAGTGTGTAATATATTCCCCTGAAGGTCAAGATATTCTCCACATTCCCAAAATAACCCTTCAGCTGTCTGTTCTGTACAAACCCCCTGCCATTACTATCTTGCCTTTATCTCATCCATTATTGAGAATTCAGCAGAGGATTTGTTCCCTGCTGTGTGCAGGGCTTTAAGGATAGCAGTATTCCCTGTCACAGACCAGAGGGCCAGGAGCGAGGCCCTAGCGGCAGCGCTGGTCCACAGGGCTCTACACATCACAGGACCAGGGGGATGGGGTGAACAGACTCTTGCTGTATTCCTAGAGGTTGTTAAAGCGGAGAAGCTAGACAATTCAAGTCCTTCACTGGCATGTCTGAAGGTTAGGATGTATATATACTTGGGGGAGAAGACAAAATTATTGCTGGGAGTGGCACACAAGAAAATTGAGGTTCTGTTCGCTGTGTAGAGCATTCCTCTGCCATCTGAAAAAGAAGTACAACAGGGAAGGAAGTTTGCAGGGTACCAGTCAGAATTGGTGTGAATTTCCATTTCAGAGATCAAACTGCACCCTATGTTGGAACATCTAAGAAGCGGTTATGTAGAGAGAGCAAAAGTGACAGAGCTTCCTCCAGAGAGCCTCCTGGCTTATGTGGGCATTTCTCATGGTTTCCTACCCAAAGTGGATCCCAAAAATAACTTGATGGATTTCCTTGCTGACTTCTAAGAAAACTGTGGTTTGAGAAATAAATGATTGCACTCAGCACTGCCCTACATTACCAGGAGTACAAACGTTTCCTTGAAGTCTTTAAAGACGTTTATAACACTTACCCAGTAATTGACTAATTAGTTAATTCTGCACATATTTATTGAATATGTATTCAGTTCCAGCCCCTGGGACAGAGACTGTAGATAAAGGTGAATTAGATGAAGTTTCTGCCCTCAGAGTGAGAGCTCTGGCCAGGGATTAAAGCTTGCACTAGGAGTGAGTCTGTGCCAATAACCTGGAGAACATCAGTTCCTTTAGAGTTGAGTTTTATCTCCAGGCAGTTCTTAATGGCGGTTTTGCTCTTTTCGTATACACCGTATTTTCTAACTGAGATTGGATCGTGTGTGTGAATCCACATACTTCCAGTCAAAATCCCAAGGACAGCTTTGATGTGTGTTTCTTGGTTCCCATGCCCTTCAGTGTGGGCAGGAGAATACAGTATTCCAGCCACACTTCGGTCTTATGTCACCTTTGGAGCCTGGGAGTCAGACAGCCCCATATAAGCATACAAGAATGGGGAATTTCTGGGCAGATTAAAAAAAAAAAGGCAACTACTTAAAGTGAGCCATTGCCGTCCCACCCCACCTGATGTTAAATTGTGAATTTTTCTCAAAGAGTTATTTAAGAACCTGGGTAGGGAGGAAACTGAAGTGGGAGAGTAGCGAGTGGGAGGCAAGTACACGAGATACTATTAAATTGTATGGCTGTTGCAATTCCAAGATTTTATCATTTCTCCAACAAAGAATATTTATTTTATTCCTAGGTTAAGTTCAATGTGAACGAGAAGTAATTTCATTCTCAAACTTCATGTGGTGTTGACAATTCCGCTGATGTCAAAATACAAATTATGAGCTTCGATATGCTCTTCTGATTTTTCTTAAGATTGTTGCATGCTCATCTACTCACTAGTTTTAATGTTCTGCTCTTATACTGGCACATTAATTATGGCAGGAGAAAAAAGTCTAAGCTAAATTTTCAAAGCCTAATTTTTTGGTCAAAGAGAAGATTAACAGAACCCCGTTCTATTGGCTTACCATAGGGATATTTATCACGAGAAAAAGAAGATACATATTTGAGTTTACCTGACACATTCTATGAGATGTCTGGGTCACCGGATTAGTCTGAAACAAATGCCTTCCATATTGTATGGCAAATGCCCAAGCATTCTTCACAGTGCCTGTCCCAAGTCTTTTCTCACTAATTTTTTTTCTTTTTTCTTTTTTTTTTTTTTTTTGAGACCATCTCACTCTGTTGCCCTGGGTAGAGTGCAGTGATGTCATCATAGCTCACTCACAGCAACCTCAAACTCCTGGGCTCAAGCGATCCTCCTGCCTCAGCCTCCTGAGTAGCTGGGACTACAGGTACATCCTACTATGCTCGGCTAATTTTTCTATTTTTAGCAGAGACGGGGTCTCGCTCTTGCTCAGGCTGGTCTCAAACTCCTGAGCTCAAGCAATCCTCTCTTGTTGGCCTCCCAAAGTGGTAGGATTACAGGTGTGAGCCACCATGCCCAGCCTTTTTCTGCTCATTTTAAGCACCTACCCAAACATCTTGCCAGCCTTGTCATAATAAGCAAATATCCTCACCTTCTGTCTTACAGAGTAGACAAGGTGAATCAACCTAAGAATCTTTAATTTCTCTCCTTTTCACCTCAAAATCTATTCTCACACTTTTTCTTTCCTTTTGTTTCTCTTTCTGAGGAAGAAGTGGTTCTCCATCAGCAAAAATCAAACTTTCTACCCTCTATTATTAATTCTGTCTCTTCCTCCTGATCCCTGGTCCATGTTTAACCCCCATCGCCCCATTTTGATCCTTCGATCTCTTCTTTCCATCCAGAACTGTACCACATTTACTCCCTTAGTACACTGGTTAAAATTCATTTCCAGTTCCCTATGGAGGAGGTGTTGGGACAGTTCCCAGAACTCTTTGCACATCTCAGTGTGGCAGGGTAATGTTATGTATCCATAAAGCTGGTTCCTTTCCCTTCCAGGCTAGCCTGCAGTTAGGTAGGGCTATATCGTTTATTTGTAGCCATTAGAATACGGGTACATGTAGGCCATTTCCAGATGTGGCCTGCAGAAAACCTCCCCAATAGGCTCCACACTCTCTCTTCTCCTACACAGCAACCTTGAGGGGTGCATGTTGAAGACGGCAGCCAAGCTACGTGGAAGGAACCAGTGTTCCTGATGCCTAGGTGAAGCAGAGTGCCCTCACCTCCACACCCGAGCACTGATGGGTCTGAATGTAATGCAGCTGAACAATACATTTATTTTTTTAAGACACTGATATTTTGAGACACTGATATTCTGCTAGTCTAGTTAGTAACACTCTAACTCTGAGCTGTCCAGTGTGGTAGCCACTAGCCACACGTGGCTATTGAAATTTTAATTTTAATTAATGAATGGGGCTGTTGAGCAATTCAAGGGACTAGTATAGCTGAAAAGCTGCATTTTAATTTAAATTTAAATGTAAATAGCCACATGTGGCTAGTGGCTACCATATTGAATGGCACAAATATAGAATATTTCTATCATCACAGAAAATTCTCTTGACTAATGCTGCCCTAATAAAATAAATAGAACTATTCTTATTTTTTAAATAATCCTTCAAAGAAACAAACAAAAAAAACTACCTTCTCTAACGGCTTATTTCCCTTTGCCTAAAAGAAGACTCGAGACACTTTTCTCATATTGTTACCTCTACCTGCCACTACATGAATAAATTTCTTTCTCCTTCCTCCTGCCCAAATTCCTGAATTGATCTTTAACTCCTTGCAATCCTAGCTTTTCCCACTGCTCACCTGCAATCACAGTGTTGATAAAAGGTTTGGCCACATCTCCTACCCAGATGTCTCCTGGGTAGTTCTCTCTGGACCCACCTCTCTCCTGAGCTCTAGACACTCATTTCCAACACTTTAGCATCTCCAGAGCACCAGACAGTTCAGTGACATCTCATCAGACAGACCAGGTCAACTCTGAGCTATTCATGCCAAACCTGACGTGGTTCATGTTATCATTGTTATCCCATCAAGATAACCATGGGCTCTTTTATGTTACAGAAGGCATGTAAACAATCACTGAAGGTAGCATGAATCCCTCATGTTTGTGCATTCAGAATAACATGGAAATGAAAATTAATTCAATATGAGGCAGTGCCAGTATTGAGCACAAAGGCCTTTTAACCATAAGCAAATTCATGTGCTGGCCAGACCCTTGTGAGAGAACTCCAGGCCAGCTTGCCAAAACTGAGCAGGAAAATTTGGAGACAGTCCAGAAAAGAGCCACAAAAACAACTGAAGCATGACAAGAATAATTGCAATTCTGTTATAAAGAGGTCATCTATATCAGGCTTTTACCAAGTACCATGTGGAATGTTACAATGCAAAGCATGAGGAACAGCTGTGAGAGGCTTAACAAGAGACAAGACAGAAGAAACGAGGACAGGCGGGGCGCTGAAAATTTAGGTTCAATATGGCGGAAAGTGGGACGGTCAAGGAAAGGCTTTCACACCTATATCAGGCTGAGCAGGAGGCAGAGTCCCCTCCAATAGCAACGTAAGTGCCTCCACCCATTTACACCCCCAGAGGAGCCACTGGACTGTGTTAAACTTGGGAAAAGTGATTTAACTTAAAGTTTGCTGAAAGAAAACTTTACAATAGTTCTAAAATGTGATAAAAAGCCAAGTCCCAAAAAACTATGATTATAAAGTCAGTACAGAAGTTACTAGAGTATAATCAGCTGTAAAAGCCTAGCGATTTAATTTCTTGGAAAAATGCAGCTGGAGTTCCAACTGCAGTAACAAAGACGAGTAAACTAAGTTGATGGCGGGTGTGATTAAGTTAATGAAAACTGTAGGATAAATATAAATTGGAACATGACTAAGAGTTTGGAACATTAGATATTCAAATGCTCAAAGTTGATGAGCTAAGCCACCATACTAACAAGTCTACCAACCAAACGCTTTGCGAATTGCACAAAAGAACCTGGCCTTGGTCCATTGTGCTGTTAGCACAAGATTAGAAGTGCCCCATCGGTTCAAATGTTGCTTGCACAGAGCAGGACGAACCTGCCACAGCGAAGTCATCATTTTAAAAAACCACCACTGTCCTTTAGTGCACTAGTTTCTCTAACAATTAGGTGTATATTAGAAATAATGATATATGAGAGGCCAAGGTGGGAGGATGGCTTGAGGCCAGGAGTTTGAGAACAGCCTGGGCAACAGAGCCTCATCTCTACAAAAAATAGAAAAATAGTTGGACATGATGATGTGCACCTGTAGTCCCAGCTACTCGAGAGGCTGAGGCAGGAGGACAGCTTGAGCTCAGGAGTTGCAGGCCACAGAGAGCTATGACAGCGCCACCGCACTCCAGCCCGGGTGAGGGAGCGAGATCCTGTCTCAAAAAAAAAAAAAAAGAAAAAGAAATAATGATATATAGATGAAGTGTACTCCAATTTTAATAGAATTGTATAAGTTCTATAAGATGTTTATTTTCAGATTGTCATACTTCCTAAATACAAAAAACATTCTCACAGCTTCCACATTTAACAGATAGTAAAGGTTCTGCATAGTATTTAGTAGAAATGTGAAAAACCAATTTTTGTAGTTGCCGTTTGAAGCGTATCATAGTATACTCAAGAGTTGGGTCAATGTCCTAGAAACAAAGTATTATGTAATTTACACAGAATTATCCATGCAAAAAGATTTTAAATTCAGTATAGCTTTTACTTCTGTAGAACTAAAAGTAGTGCATAAAAATAAAAAGCAGGAGGAGCGTACCTTTTTAATTCATTCTGCAGCGAAAAATACCTCATTCGACATACAGGAAGCCAGTGCCTTTTCTGTGTCATTATTTGGGGGGTGTGTGAGGGATATTGTTTTTTTCTTTTGAGGCAAGACTATAATGTCTTTCATTCTCTTTTTCTGATTCGTGGTTTAAATTGCCCCCAGGAAGTTTGCATAATATTCTGATTACTGCTGCTCAGGTGCTATATTTCAATTTCCAAGATATTCGGAGTGAAGGAAACCCATCATAGAACAATGTATATAGTACGCTACCATCTTAGCGTGTGTGCATGCCAGCGCGTATGTGTGCTTTTAAGGAATATGGGCAATATTTAGGCAGATAAATTGGTAGGCCATCTTTGGGAGGGTGCAAAGTAACTGGCAATAGTAGTTGCCTTCAGAAAAGAAAACTAAATGGCTGGAGGCAGGCTGAGGGACAGAATTGTGTCCCATGTGCATGTGTTACAAATTCAAATAAATACATAAATATGTATATTTTAAGAACCTGGAATTAAGTCCTGTCTATAAAAGCTGCAGAGATAAAAGTTAAGAGATAATTCAGCTTGAAGGGTGGGTGCAGCAGAAGTGTGGGACTCCTCTGGTACCCATGCTTATCCACATGTTCATTTCTTCTCTTCTAAAGCATCCATGCCTTTAGTTCAAATATCTGCAGATCTGCAGTTTACTACGTAGGACTTCTGTTATGCTATACATCAGCATATGTTCCAGTTTCTCTGCTTGGAGTAGATGCATTAAATTCTGTTAAATACTTAAAATGTGTAAGTCATGAAAAGTAGGAGGATTTTCATCAGGAATTATTTTTCTAATAATTTTTCTTAGAAATAGTTGTGCTTTATAGTTTTATAATGTCTGTAGTATAGCATTTTACAGTTTACGGAATATGCTCACATATGTTATCAGCTGATCCTTTGCACAGAAGCCCCATGTGATTCTTTCTATTCTCAGCTTTGCCCGTGAACTAAAATTAGAGCTAGGCTGATGTTACATTTCATTTGGTTACAGCCTCGCTGAGGATTTTAATCATTGGGAGCCACACTGAAAAAAATTCTCCCTGTAATCCACTCTTAGCTGATTGTCACTACCTTTGGGCATGTCAGCTTCAGCATCCGCTGGCGATGGTAAGTACTTTTCAAAAATATTTCCCCCCGATTCTTCACATACAAATAGAGTGCTGATGATGCCTCGACTGTGTCTGTATTTGCCGGAATGTCTAACCAAACTGGAACTGAACTTAAAAGTTTTTGACGGGGGTCACTCATGTAATTGTCCTCTGGAAGCTAGATTTCCCCAGAAGTAAGAAGCATTTCCTCTGAGATTGTATTTCTGTTGTTTTGTTTTGTTCCTTTGGGAAGCCGATCTCCCAGTCGTGACATTGCCATGCTTCCCTGACTGCCACGCTGTGTGCTTTTCTGTTACGGCAATAACCCAAGCAGAGAACACGATCCGGACCGGAGGAGGAAATCCATGTGTTACTACTGACCTGCGCTCCTCTAAGGGAAATCGGTCATCACAGGAAAACTGATGGATGACCTAAGTTTAATGGCAAATGAGGAAATGAATTAGCAAATGAATGGTTATATATGTCTAGTAAAATATTCATGTACATGTAGATACTTGGGCTTTTAAAATATTTTTTATTATTTGATACCGATTATTTGAAGTATTTAGCAAAAACTTCAAACTTTCTAAAATGTGAAATAATAAATCGTGAATCGACTGTAATATGCCCAGGTGGTTGGATTACCAGCATATGAATGGCAAAAAGATCTCATGTTTTGTTCCTGAGTAAATTCTGCATGTGTTGCTTAGAAATAGGGGCACTGTCCTAATAATTTTCTGCATATTGTCAATTATGTATTAATCCTGAAATTTAAAATGTGTTTCTTCTGTAATATATAGTTCTTCTCATTCTCTTTCTCTCTGTCCCTCTGTCTCTGTCTCTCTGTCTCTCACACACATACACTGCATAATATTAGTTTAAAAATCATTAACTTAGAAGAAGTCAGGCCAGACACAGTGGCCTATGCTTGTAATCCTAGCACTATGAGAGGCCGATGCGGGAGGATCGCTTGACGCCAGGAGTTCAAGACAAGCCTGAGTAAGAGTGAGACCCCGTTTCTCGAAAATAAACAAAAATTAGCTGGGCATGGTGGGGCACGTTTGTAGTCCCAGCTACTCAGGAGGCTGAGGCAGGAGGATTTCTTGAGCCCAGGAGTTTGAGGTTGCTGTGGGCTATGATGACACCACTGCACTCTAGGTACCTCACTCCTCTCTGTTACCAGTTCTCCTCCCTAGAAGTAACCATTTTACCCATTTTAGGATTTAGTTTTCGGTGGTTATCTCCATATTTCTTTTTTTTTCTTTTTCAGAGGCAGACACATACTATTTCTTATCAACTTTAGACATTATATCCCCCCTAGATTTATATCCCTATTTTCAGTGTCTCTCTTGATTACCTTTATAACTTTGAACAAATACTTAAATCTCTACTGCTTGTTCCAGACAGTATCTAGTGACTCTCCACTTTGAAGATGTGGAATTGGAGTTTCTACCCTCTACTTCTCTTCCCCATTTCTTTCTTCCGCATTCTGTTAAAAGTACTTTTATTTTTATATCTTTCAAGATGTATGACATTTATATTCTGTTCTGTGACCATAAATAAGTCTTCCTTGTTTTTTTATAGGTTGATTTATTTCAAAAGTTGAAGACCAATGTATAGTCCTTGCCGTGCTATAGCTATGTCATCACTATTTTATGCAGAGCCAACATTTCCTCCTCAGTACCAATGTCATACTCCTTGTGCTAGAGAAGAACGTCAAAATGGACTCTCCTGCAATTCAATAATTGCTAAAAATCATGCCGTATCTTCTTGGCTTTGTGCATGGACCGTGCCTTTCTTGTACAGCACCTCCCTCAATACAACTTCTGATTGCCTTTCTTTTTGCTTGTTGGGAGAAGAAACTTCATCTTCTCCATCATGTCTCCAATATCACACAGCTTTTTGATCCCTAATTCTAGCTATTTTTGTAAATCATTGGATGGATATTTTCATTGCTTTTTTTAAAAATTATTTTATTTTATTTTTAATTTTTTATTATTTTGAAACATATTGCCAGGACATACCTGTTCATGTTTCCTAGTGGAGATATACCCTTTCTCTAGGCATATACCTTTGGATGGAATTGCTGGATCATAAACTGTGCATATCTTCAGTATTAGTAGATTGATAAGAATTCTGTTCCAAAGTAGTTAACGCTAATAAACAACTCCACTAATACACCAGCAGTGCGTGAGAATTTCTGTAACTCAAATTCTCACTGACACTTGGCATAGCCTTTTTAATTTTAGCCATTCTGATAGGTGTGTATTGGTATCTTATTATGGTTTTAATCCACATATTTATAAGGTTGAGCATAATATATTTGCTAGTGAGATTAGTCTTGTACTTCGTTCTAGAACTACCATTCTTAGGGTTTGGTGTCAAGGTTATGCTAACCTCATAATGTGAATTGTGGAGTATTCCCTTATTTTCTATTCTCTGGAAGAGTTTATGGTAAGATTAGGGTTATTTTTTCCCCTTAGATATTTGGTAGAATTTGCCATTGAAGTTATCTTTAGGCCTAGTGTTTTTTTAGTGGGGAGATTTTAGATTATTATTATTATTGTATTCTATCTTTTTTATTTTATGGATGTATGCTCTCATTTTTATCAGGTATGAGCCACTGCATAGCACCTGGCCACCTTCTGCTTTCTTTGGGTTTTTTTTTCTTTCCTTATCTGACTTCTTGAGATGGATGTAAAATTTTTAGCATTATTTTTTCTAAAGTGTATATATAAGGTTAGAAATTTCCCTATAACTACTACATTGCCTGTTTTCCATACACTTTGATTTGAAGTATTGTTGTTATAATTCAGTTCAAAATGTTTTATTTTCATTATGTTAGCTTCTTTGACCATAGATTATTTAGAAATGTATTTTTTAATTGAAATAATATGAGCTTTTCTTCAGGTATCTTTTCATTATTGATTTCTAGCAAGTTTACATTGATTAGAAAAAAATACTTTGTGCTATTTTAGTCCTTTGAAATCGGTTGAGACTTGCTCTATGGCCCCAGTATATAATTTTTTTTTTCAGTGACTTTTCCATATGTTTTTGAAAAAAATACAAATATCCTACAATTCTGTCATTGTGGGCTATAGTTTTCTACATATATCATTTAGGTCAAGTTTATTCATTGTGTAGTTTACATCTTCGGTATTCTTCCTCATTTTACTGCTTGTTCAATCAGTTGCTAAGAAGATGGTTAAAATTCCCAACTTCAATGCCAGATTTCTTGATTTTTCCCTTTAGTGCCGTCAATTTTCCCTTGTATATTTGGAAGCCATGTTATTAGGGGTGTATAATTTAAGGCTGTTTTTTATTTCTTATGAATTGAATTTTTTATCATCATGTCATTTTTTGTACCTGTAATGTAATTGTGCTAAAGTCCATTTGCTATTAATATATTGGTATCAGCTTTCTTTTGATTAGCATTTCCATGGTATGTAATGTTTGCAATGGTACATCCTTTTCATTTCTTAAAAAAATTTAGCTGAAATATAATTCACATGTAAAAATCCTCTCTTTTAAAGTGTATAATTCTGTGTCTTCTAGGATATTCACAGAATTATACAATCATCAACACTATCTAATTCCAGAAAATTTTCATCACTCAAAAAAGAAACTATGCAGTTAGCGGTTACTGCCTATTTCTTCCTCTGCAAAGCCCATGGATACCACTAATGTGCTTTTTGTATCTATGGATCTGCCTGTTCTAGACATTTCATATAAATGGGATCAATACAATATGTGGCCTTTTGTGTCTGGTTTCTTTCACTTAGCATAATTTTATTCAAAGTTTATTCATGCTGTAGCATGTATCAGTACTTCATTCATTTTTATGACCAAATAATATTCCATTGTGTGGATCTACCATGTTTTGTTTATCCATTTATCAGTAGATGGCCATTTGTGTTGTTTCTACTTTTTGGCTATTATGAATAATGTTGCTATCAACATTCATGTACAAGTTTTTTGAGAATATATTTTCATTTGTCTTTGGTATATAGCTAGGAGTAGATCTTTTTCTATTGAATTGTTCACTTTTCTCCACTTTTTTCTCTATCTTTGTTTTTCAGGTATATTTCTCATAAACAATACTCGGGATTTTGTTTTTTGTTTAATTGGACAATCTTTGTGTATTAACTTGGAACATTTAGTAATTAGGAAAGTACAAGTTAATACCACAATGGGATATCATTTTATGCAGTAGTATGTTGGTGAGGATATCAATGGGGACCCTTATACAGTGGGTCCAATCACTTTGGAAAACAAATTGGCTCTATCTTATAAATTAGAACATTCACATACACTATGATCGAGCAATTCTAATGCTAGATATGTACCCAATAGAAGTAATTCCACTGGAGCACCAAGAAGATAAAAACAAGAATTTTAGAAATAGTATTGCTCATAATAGCAAAAATCTGGGATCCAAATATCTACATTCATTAGATTAGATTAATTGTGCCATAGCTATATATTTTGGAGATTATGCCATATCAATATATAAAATGCTTTTCTTTTTTTTGGAGCTATACAATTTCCCATGATATAGATGTACTATAATTTCCTGATGGAATAACCTAGTTATTTCAAATGTTTTGTTGATATAAAAAACACTGCAGGGCCGGGCGCAGTGGCTCGCACCTGTAATCCTAACACTCTGGGAGGCTGAGGCAGGAGGATCGTTTGAGCTCAGGAATTTGAGACCAGCCCGAGCAAGAGAGAGACCCTGTCTCTACTAAAAATAGAAAGAAATTAGCTGGACAACTAAAAATATATAGAAAAAATTAGCATTAGCCGTGCATGGTGGCGCATGCCTGTAGTCCCAGCTACTCGGGAGGTTGAGGCAGAAGGATTGCCTGGGAGTTTGAGGTTGCTGTGAGCTAGGCTGATGCCATGGCACTGTAGCCTGGACAACAGAGTGAGACTCTGTGTCCAAAAAAAAAAAAAACAAAACAAAAAACAAAAAGACTACAATGAATAATTTTGTAATATGTCATTTTTATTCTGAAAATATTTGAAGTATACATTTCTAGAAGTGTGAATGAGCATTTTTGAGTTTGACAGATATTACCAAGTTTCTCTCCATAAAGAATATAATACATACCGCCACCATTAGTGTATGAGAATGCATGTTTCCCTATGCTGTTATAAATTCCATGTCTTCCTTTTCCAACTATATACCTATCTATTTACTTTTCTTGCATTATAGCTTTCTAGGATAATATTGAATAGAATTGGTGATTGTGGACATTTTTATATTCGTGAATTTGAGAGGAAATTATTCAAATACTTGTGAATCAAATTCATTATTACTAATTTGGTGAAAAATCAATACCTTTATTTGTAAAGCCATAGGATATTCCATAAAATGGATCTATCATAATTTACATAACCATTTCCCTATTGTTGTTATTTTTCTCTCGTTTCTGAGATTCAGGCCACAATCTTCAATATTTTATCTGTCCATTTGCAATTTATTTTACACAAGAGTCAACAATCTCAACATATTATCACTTAACTGAATTCCAGCTTGTGCATATGGCATCCAGATTAGATAGATATCCCAAGATGCCAGTCGCATTTTACATATCCATTACTTAACCATTTTCCTATAATAGGACATGTCAACCAGTTGACATTTTTCCATTATTGTGAATTACATGGTAACAAAGAAAGTAGACTTGGCATCAGTTTCCACCTCTACCACATATTAGATATAAAACCTTAAGCAAATTGCCTATCTTCTTTAAAGCTTAGTTTTCTCATCTGTATATTAGTGTCAATAAAATTACTCACATCATAGTATTTCTATGAGAATTTTTAAGTGAGATATGGCATGTAAAGTATATAAAATAGTTTTGGGAACATGGGAAGTATTCAATAAGTATTAGTTATTATGATCATTACGGTACTCAGTGAACATTCTGAAACACATTGCTTTTTTTCTGTGGTACAATTAGGTCCTTTCTGAAATGGCATCTGTGATTCAGCTATTCAGAACCTAATGAAGTTGGTGACTCTATGACAATGTAGAGAAATCATGACAGAAAATGTGGTTTGTACTGGGACTGTCAATACCGTCAAGGAAGTTTGGGAAAAAAGAATAAAGAAACACAATGAAGACTTGAAGAGGGAGAAGGAATTCCAACACAAGTATGCCGTGACATTTATTATCTTGAATTAGTGAAAATTCGTAACATCATCATTATAAAAAAGCATTTAAGTGTCTTATTATTGACTTTGATATAGATTTTTATTTGTTAGAAACTCAAAATATATGTAAACATCTGACTGAATTAAATGTGGCTATGTGATAGGAGTCACAAATATATTTGTTTGTGTGTGAAAACAGTAGTTATCCTATGCCCTCGTAGAACCCTGTTTAACATTCATCAAAATTTGATTAGTATCACTTAGTCTAATTTTCAGGATTGCTTGTTCAGCATTATATCCCTAGGATCTAAATTAACATCTGGCAGTAGAAGGTACTATAGCTTTCCACCTATCTGAATAGTTGTGAGTTCCAGCCAGGGCCTCCGCGGATCACCCGATTCCTGGATCTGGGTTATATTTACATAGCATGGCTCTCATTTTCTCTTCCTCCTTGGTATCTTACCTACTTTACTGATCAGATGTCTCCAAAGTATTCTACTAATCTTGCAAGAATAGCCCCTTTCCTCATAGATTCCACATAGTTCCCTATAATTCTCATTCATTAGGTCTCTTTCTAAATATTAAATTAGCAAATGTTATTTGCTAATATCAGTTATTTGCTAATGTCAGTTAGCAAATAATAGAAAATTCAACTGCAAATGTCTTGAGCAATAGGGAAGCAAGACAATTTCAAAGGTAGTCAGTGCAAAGCCTCAGCTTCTCGTTTCACCGCCCACCGCCAATTTCAGGTGTCAGTTTGACTCTCGGATTAGCCCCCCTCAGTGTCACAAGGTGACTCCTGAACTTCCAGGCACCACAGCCAAGCATCACTATGTTTCAGAAGAGCAGAAACTATTTTTTTCTGTTTCTTCTTTAAAAGCGAGGAAACCTTTTCAGAGTCCCCCCAGCAAACCTCTTTGTTAGAATTGGGTCATTTGTACACACCTAACCCAGTTACCTTCCGAAGAAATGAGATTGTATGATTGGTTTAGACAAATTAAGATTTATCCCTGGATTACTTGGGGGGAGGGTAAACACTTGAAAAAACCTGGTATTTTTCTAGTAAAGAAAAGAGGGAAAAGTTACTGGTAAGCAATGATTTGTGTCTGCTAAATGTCTGTAAAAACAAAAGATCTGGATGGGGAGGAACTATTCTTCCCAAGCAAAGCCAGTAAGGATGAGAATGATGATAACAATGATTGATAAGGTTAAGCGGCCACTTATTGTGCACTTACTGTTTACTAAGGACTCTGCTAAGTGCTCTATTTATACTCTCTCATTTAATCTTCTCAACATGCTGAAACATAGTGTCATTATGAAGTTAGACTGCACTGGGAGAAAAGCCAAAACGATAATGTCTTAAACAAGATCTGCTAACTTTTTTGGTAAGTGATCCAGATGTGGAATATCACTCCACTGAGTCAGATACTCTGGCTTCTTCCACATTGTTGCTCATCTGTACATGATTTCCATTCCTAAAGTCTCCTCATGGCGCAAAATAGACACACCAACCGCAGCCATCGCATTTGTTTCTAGCGAGCAGGAAGTTGCACTTCCAGGAAGCTGCACACAATACTACTTCTGCTAACGTTTTGTTGGCCCAAACTTCACGTAACCTATATCTAGCAGTGAGAGAGGATGGCCAAATAAGGTCTTGTGCCCAGTTAAATCTAGAGGCTCTATTATTGAAGAAGAGGAGTAACAGATACTTGGGGAGTGGGGGGTGGGAAGGGTGATGCATAGTCTCTGCCACACATAGGTGCTATTATTTTCTCCATTTTAAAGATGAAAAACCTGGCTCACACCTGTAATCCCAGGACTTTGGGAGGCAAGGCAGGAGGATCACTTCAGGTGAGGAATTTGAGACTGGCCTGGGCAACATAGTGAGACCCCATCTCTATAAAGAATTTAAAAAATTAGCCAGGAGCAGTGGCTTGCACTTGTAATCCCAGTTACAAGGGAGGCTAGGGTGGAAGGATTGCTTGAGCCCAGGAGTTCCAGCCTGGGTGACAGAGTGAGACCTTGTCTCTATTAAAAAAAAAAACCTGAGGCCCAGGTCTAGGTGACTTGTCAAAGATCACACCACTAATAAATGTGGAACTGGTATTCACATTCAAGCAATCTGACTCAGTAAACATTAATTTCTCCTTAGGTCTTACATTTCCCTAGATTGACCCATTATATGTAAAGCTACTCTTATGAAACTTATTGTGTTTATGTTGTACAATTATAATAAACTTGACTCCAGAGTACTCTTAAATCCTATCCATTTTTTAAAACAGTGATCAGGAATTATGGCTCAATTCTAAACTCCTAGATTTCGCCTACCGCATGTGTCTAGTGTTAGAGAAAAAAATCATCCAGACGCTTGCTAAAGGCGATAGGGCCGGCTTGATTCGAGGAGGCCCGTGGCGACAGGCATTAGGACTGCTCCAAGGGGGCGGAGACCGGGCTCAACTCCCCCGCCAACGACAAGTGGGGTTTGTGACAAGGAGCGGCATGGGGGCGGTGGAAAACTACTAAGAGGAAACACCAAGGATAAGAAGTTTCTGGCCAAAATGACTTGATAGGATTACTGTTGCAGGAGGGCGGTCAGACCGCAAGGGAAGGGGATTTTGCCTAAACAGATGTAGCAGGATTCTTGCTCAAACTGGATTTGAGGACTCAGAGGAGCCTGTCTGCAGTTTTCCCAGTAATTAAGAATCATTTAATTTCAGCAGCTTCAAGTCGTCTCTGTATAAGAGTAGTGAATGTGCATTCATTTTCACTTCATGACTACCTTGTGATTAGGTGGAAGGATTACCTGTTAATAAAATATAATTTCCAAAAGTTATACACATTTCTCTGATTATTAAGATTAGGCCTGGAATTTGTAGAATTTTCTGACAACCTCAAGATAAAAATCAGAGATCATTTAAGAATTTTGGGGGGAAAATTATGAACTCTCTTTTGCCACATCTCGATCAAAATCAGTTTTAGAAACTTTATATGGAGTTTATGAAATGTAGTTTTTTCAAAGCACCTTTCTCTTAATCTTAAAACAATTTCATTGTAAAAACATTTTATAGCATTATAAAGCTTGGTTTATGGCTAAAATTAAGTCCAACCCACTTTAAAATTAAACTATCTAGGCTGGCTGTGGTGGCTCACGCCTGTAATCCTAGCACTTTGGGAGACCTAGGCAAGAGGATTGCTTAAGGCCAGGAGATTGAGACTAGCCTGGGCAACATAGCGAGACCCCATCTCAAAAATAAAAAATAAAAAAATTAGTTAAGTTCGTGGCACACACGTACAGTCCCAACTACTCGGGAGGCTGAGGTGGAAAGATCGCTTGAGCCCAGGAATTCGAGGTTACAGTGAACTATGATCACTCTACTGTAGCCTGGGTGACAGAGTGAGACCCTGACTTTAAAAAAAAAATAAAAAATAGATTAAACTATCTAGATCAAAATTTGGCTTAAAACTTGTAGTATTACTAAAGAAATGGCTAAACAAATGAACAACCATAACTGTTGTAAAATGGTAATAACCTGATACATCTGTAAGAGTAAGGCAGGGAGAGAAGCTGACTGCTAGACAAAAGGGCTAATTGGAAAATTCACAGAATTTAAACTGACCAGATATAACCCAAAGAAAAGAAATGTCCTCTCTTTTTTGCACTGCTTTGAAGAAGAGCAGTGCTTCCCAAACTTGCCTGTGTAGGAATCACGTAGGGATCTTGTTACAACACAGATTGTGGGTTAGTAAGTCCGGGGTAGGACCAAAAGGTCTGCACTTGTAACAGGCTCCCAGGAGACGATAATGCTCCTGGTCTGCAAGTCTCACCGACTAACAGGGGAGTAGACAAAGGAAGCCGAAGATTCGACAGGAGTCTGTACACAGGCAAGGGGTGAGAGAGCTGAGAATGTAATCGAATGCTGCTTCTCCCAGCTAGAAGCGGCTGCAGCCTGCAGTCCCAGACACCCGGGAGGCTGAGACGGCAGGATCACTGAGCCCAGGAGTTCTCGAGGCCAGCTTGAGCAGCATTAAAAAGAAGTGGCTAAAGCTTTAGCTTAAAAAAAAAAAAAAACAAAACCTAAAGTTTAAACAAAAATTGCCCAGTCTTCCTTTGGAGGCCAAGCTGCCTTGGAGAAATCAAACACAGGTAGGTAAGAGTTGGTGCGACAACATCTGGTAAAGGCTTCATTCTATAATAAAAGGGTTTTAAAGGAGTTTGAAAATTTCTATTCAAGACGTGAAAGAACATCAAGCTTAAAATAAGCAGTGTAGTAATTATAGAATATTAGAGCTAGAAGAGTACCATACGTTATTTAATTATATCCCCACATTTTATAGGCAAGGTTCACAGAGGTGAGGTGTCTTGCCCAAAGTAACCAAATGAGTAATTGATAATTGTGGACACAGATAACAGAAATACAGAGCCTGGCCTTACATAGTGGTGTACACCTTAATCCCAGCTACTCGGGAGGCTGAGGCAGGAGGATTGCTTGAGCCTAGGAGTTCAAAACCAGCAAGACCCCATCTCAAAAAAGAAAAAAAAGAGAGAGAGAGAAATACAGAGCCATTATAGAGATGGAAATAAATTTGTCTAATAATAGTTAGCCTGATTATGAACTCATTAAGGACAGAGCTTTTTGTATCCTCAATGTCTAATATAGTATTTGGCATGTAATTTGTACTTGATTAATTCTTTAACTTAAGTTGAAGGTTAAGGAACAAGATATCTAATTGTATAATAATTATCCTTAAATCTTGCTCTAAATTTAAATTCTTTTTTAGTGAGTAATAACTCATTAATAACCATTATGCCTATTGTTTGGATAGTTCTATTTTTATCAAAAGTGATATAATTGAATAGCTGACAATATACATTTTTTTCTCAGTTATCCATATCTATGGGAAGCTTAGCTGTTCAGATCAGGGAGCCATACACAGCCCATTGCCACAGGGCACTTGTTAGCAGATTAGTTAAATTTAAGCAAGTGACAGATTAAAATACATAGACACTAAAGAAGTATTTTGCAAATCCAAACATGAGCTTCAGTATCCTTCCCCGGTGTGCTACCCTCCAGGAACCTCCACGTGTTCGGCTATCTGGAAGCTCCTTATTCTGTTGTTCATGGATGAAAAGTTTTCTAGGATAGATATATAAAACTTTTTGCTAGTTATTTTTATAGTTGATATTATTATGTATGTTTGCGATGGACCAAAAATCAATAGGAATGTGCTCCAGAATAACAAATATTTTACACATTTTTATAGCTAAAAAATGAAGTCTGGATAAAATTAGCAGGTGGTAAGATGCAATTTAACTTTGAAGTTGAACTGTATTCTTTGCAAGCCATTAAAAAAATTTATTAAATATCCATGGATTTCTCACCGGGAAAGTGCAAATCAAACCCACATGGGATACCATTTACACCCACTAGATGGCTATAATAAAAAAAACAGACAATAGCAAATATCCTTAAGGATGTGGAGAAATCAGAGCCCTGGTACACTGCTGGTGGGGACACAAAATGGTGCAGTCAAGTTGGAAGCAGTTAGGCAGTTCCTTAAAAATGTGAAACATAGAGTTACCGTATGACCCAGGAATTCTACTCCTAAGAATATACCCAAAAGAAATGAATATATGTTCACACAAAACTTTGTACACCAATGTTCATAGCAGTATTATCGTAATAGCCAAAAAGTGAAATTAACCCAAATGTCCATACCACTGGTCAACCGGTTGCTTTTGGTGGATTTTTTTTTTAATAAATAAAAGTGAATACTACCAATATCATTATCTATGAACTAAAAGGATTTCTGGGTCTCCTAGGCTAGTGCGAATCTGGGAAGAACGAGTAAGTTTAACTAAGCTAAAAGAAAAGGTCACCACAGAAGATGGAAGAGTCATTTTGAAGATAGAAAACGAGGAATGGAAGGTAAGGTTTTTATAAAAGTGATATTTGATTTTTTACATTTTGTATTTTGTGGGACAGCTGAGAAAATGATTTTGAGACTATGTAATATTAATAATTAACACTGAAATAATCAGAAATTCTAATTTTAATAATATACTAAATGAATTTGAGCAACATGAAATGAAAAGAAATATAACTTCATAGTTTTTTGCAAAAATTCAATTTGCTTTAATCCTACCTAAACTTAAAGTTATTTGTGGTATTTCTCCTATTAATCCTAATAAGCAATTTCTCATTTCCCATAAAAAAGATGACCATCTGCCTAATGAAATCATATAGCTCTTCCAAAGAAATGCTCAGTTAAAACTTCACAAAACGGAGATGAATATTAATTTTTTGTTAGTTCTACCACCTGATTCATATTCTGTCTTTCTCTCCTCATACATATAGACACACAAACTCATAATTGCTTAATTACGTTAGACATACTCTAATTTTTACAAGGGCTTCTAATCTTTGGGTCAGTGTTTGTTTTTATGCATATAGATACATTTAGCTTGGGGGTTAGCTCCTTTATTTTCTCTTCTGGCTATTTTAGGCTGAAAGGGAAAAGGCACAGAGTTGAGAATAGTTGAAAGTCTTAAAATTCCTAAATTAAAATCCTCTTTAAAAATAGTATTATAAAATACTTCACATCAGAGGTAGAAAAGCAGTTTGAATTATTAAAATGATTTTTTTTTTGGATAGTCCCATTTTCAACGGCATATGCACTTTAGGAAAGCCTAATGCTGTGTAGCAGAATCATTAGGACATACCGCTGTATGTGTGCGCTATTGACCAAAGGTTTGAAGGTTTAGCTAAAAAAAAACTAACAGTCTTAAAACTTAGAAGTAACACAAAGTACTTGGAAAGGCAACCCATTAAGGAAAACATATTCTAAAGTGCTTTTACAAGCAAATATCACATTTCAGTGTGGCATGATACTAAAATAATTTAAGTACTATCATGACTGCCATTTCTTTTATTTGAGTTTAGACCCTCCCTTCTTCTCTACTGAAACTGAATCAGCTACAAGAATGGCAACTCCATAGAACCGGTTTGCTGAAAATTCCTGAATTCATCGGAAGATTCCAGAACCTCATTGTATTAGATTTATCTTGAAACGCAATTTCAGAGATACCTCGAGGAATTGGTAAGGAAGATGCTTTTATTCCTGTGCCATTTTATCCACCTGCAGAGTGCTTTTCATTGAGATTTTTTTGATACATGAAATAAAGATCTCTTTATATATCCTTGAGTCTTGAGAAAATTTTAAACATGTAATCTAAATCGAAGCTTCCAGGCAATCCAAGCTTCTGGATTTATTGAAGTGACTCAAAATGAGATTTCGTCGTGAGAAAGCCTCTTTGGAAATATTCTGTAGATTTTGGGAACAATATTGCTGATTCAGCTATTCTCCTTAAAAGAGCACAGATTGAAGGCAAGAAAGAAAAAATAGAAATATTCCTCAAATGGAGGGGAAAAAAAAACAAATGGAAAAATTGCTCAAGATTGTACAGATAAAACAAAATGAAAATAGTTTTTTGTTTTTGCCTATCGCACTGAAAAACTTGTCCCTTGTTTAAAGAAGGGGCAGGACACAGACTGGGAAAGGGACGAAATTAAGAACTGTGAATTTGCCAATACCAAGCTGGCAAGTAAGCTATGCTGTAATACTTGACAGCTGGAAACATTACTTTATATACGTCTTCTCTCTACTGTATATTATTGTTTTGTAGGACTGCTAACTAGACTTCAGGAACTGATTCTTAGCTACAACAAAATCAAGATTGTCCCCAAGGAACTAAGTCACTGTGCCAGCTTGGAGAAAATAGAACTGGCAGTTAACAGAGATATATG
>CAUYSK010125214.1:0-16140 GCA_963575035.1 Avahi laniger | reverse complement strand
CACCCCTCACCTCCTCACCCCTCGCCCCTCACCCCACACCCCTCATCTCCTCACTCCTCACCCCTCACCCCTCACCCCTCCTTTATCCCCAAGACAGATGCTGACTGAGCAGCTCTGTCCCGGTCCTGGTCCCGGGTCGTGATGGGGACAGGCAGCCTGCGCCGGCATGCAGGACCCTCAGGACCCTCACGCCGTCCTGGTGGGGAGACGCAGCGGGGAGGCGCTGGCTCGCCTGAGCTGGCAGCGTGAAGGCGCCGTGGCGGAGGTGGGGGAGAGCAGGGAAGGTGGCTCCCTGGGCCCGGCCGGGTGCTGACCTGGCATTTCCTCCGAGGCCACGTCTGGTCCAGTACCCCCTTCTCCGAGGAGGTGTTTCGTGTCCGCTATGGCCAGCCCCGCGCTGGCCCAGGGAGCGGCTGTGGCTGTGTGTTCTCTGGTCCATTCCGGTCTGAGGGCTCTTGGGCTGTGTGGCAGGTGGTGCCACGTGGCTGTGTGTGGCAGAGCCAGTGTCCTTCTGAGCAAGGATCGGGGGGGAAGCAGTGTTTCACAGTATCCGCCATCGTCCTTGTCACAGAACTTTCCAGTGAGTGTCCATCCAGTGCTCCCCCTGTGGGTCCTCTCGGGTCTGGGTGCTGAGCCCTCTCTATCGCGGAGCCGAACTGGGGGTGGTCCTGTTTCTGGGCCCTGCAGAGGGCCAGGCTGGAGGCCATTCCTTAGAGAGGCCCCTGGCCCCGCCCGCCTGAGCCGGCCAGGTGGGATCTGGCTGTCTGCCGGAGGCCCCTCTCCTCCTCCTTGCGAGGGAGGACCCCGCCTGCGTCCCCCTTTCAAAGGGGGTCCCGAGAGCCCAGCAGGGAGGAGGAGGGCAAAGAGCTGGGCCAGCCGGCGGGGCGCGGGGTCCTGCCTCTGCGGGCGGGCGCAGGCTGCACAGAGGTGTCTGCTGGGTGAGGGGCAGCTGAGCAATAGGAAGCTTTGTGCAGGCCAGCGTGGTGCCCCGCCACGCGGTCACATGTCCCAGCGGGTCTGGGGCGCGGCCTGAGAATCCAAACTTCTGAGCTCCCGAGTGGTCCTGATGCTGCAGGGATCCAGGTCTCCTCTTTTGGTCGTATCAAGGGTTTGGTCACGTCACGTGGGTACAGTGAGAAGGACTTCAGGGAATGTTGGGCAAGCCCGCTCCTGCAGTAGGGTCCTGGCGTGGTCTCCAAGGCCCTCCCAGCCCCCCAGCCATGTCCTAGAGTTTGGCCGGGTGACCCTGGCTACCGCTCAGCCTCTCTAAGTCGGAGTTTCCTGCTGTGTGATCCAGGGGCGCCCATCAGTGGTCCCCACGCTGTGCCCTGCAAGCCCAGTGGGTCCTGCGTGGCTGCCTCAGTCCCCGCGGGTGGGCTGCCACTCTGCCACCCCACCCCACCCCAGCACAGCAGGTGTCGTCCCCTCAGATCCCCTCGGGGTCTGGGCAACACCTCCCTTCTTGGAGGCCTCAGGGGTGTCGGGGGCTCAGGAGTGTGGCCAAGGACGCTCCCTGCCCAGGGTCCCAGGGCCTGCCGTCCGTGGCACGTGGGTCCAGGCAGGCTGCGTCCAGGCTGGCCAGGCGGTGCGGGTGCAGTCTCTCCGGGTAGAGCGGACCGCCTCTGGGCCCAGGGGCTGCGCCTTGGCTTGGAGGTGACCTGTCAGCAGCCTCACAATTGCGCCCATGTCCTGTTGGCCATCCTGGCACCTGGGCGGGAAGTGGCCTGGGAAGGCCCAGCCCCCAGCTGTGGACATGGGTCTGGTCAGGCCATCAGGGAGATTCGATTCACCAGGGCCCGAGCAGGGCAGAGCCACATTCTCGGGCCTCCAGTGGGGCCCTCGTGGGGGCTCGTTCTCTGCTCCCAGCCCCCGGCCTGGAGCCAAGACCACCCTGGCCCGGCAGAGTCAGTTCTGTCCTGAGGAGCAACCCCTGGCTGAGGCCGGGGTTGTGCTGGCCTCACCAGGCTCCTTGCTTTGCTGCGTCCCAGCCGGGTGAAGCGGCCCCAGGATGAGGGGGGCACACAGCTCCTGCTGCCTGCGGAGACTCCTGGGCCGGGAGGGCCCGGTGCTGATGCCAGGGAAGCCCTGCTGGTCCCCACCTGGGGGCGGAGCGCCGGGTGGGGGTGGGCTGTGTCCCCACACGCAGAGAAGGAAGGGAGGCTGGCCAGGGTGCTTTGGGGACTTCCAAGCAGGTGGACAGAGAGTTCAGCACTGGGAGAGTGACGTGTCCCCAGAGAGTGACGCTGACTGTACCGGTGCCAGACCCTGTTCTCATTGTGCCCACGTTCGCTCATTCAGTCCCCAAGACATCTGGAGGCAGGGACACCTACGCCCTGTCATACCCACGAGGAAACAGGGCACAGCGATGTCGGTACCCTCCTGGGGCCACACGTCTGTGCTGCAGCTCCGTGGTGGCTTCCGGGCGGTCTGAGCCCTTGCTCTGGCCAGGCTGCCGCAGGCTCCAGCTCTGACCGGCAGGCCCTTTCCGACAGGGCCGCTGAGATGTCCCAGGGAGGAGAACGTCCCTCCAGGCCTTTGTTTTGGTTCCAGGGCACCTGCCAGGTCCTGCGGGTACAGACCCAAGGCTCTCACTGCAGACTCAGGGGACGGGGGTCTGCAGGGCCAGACCTCCAACGGGCCTGCACCCCGCCCCGCGCGCAGTGGGCCTGGGGCTGCGAGGCCTGGGTGTCCCCAGTTAGCCGGCCCCGGGCCCGTGACGTGCTTGTTCTGATGTCTCCATCTCTTCTGTGTGTGTACGTGTGTGTCCCGGCTGCCTTGCCTTTAGCGTTTCATTCGGAAGTGACACTAGGTACAGCTCACTTTTCTCTCCTGTCCCCGCTTGTCTGTCCTCTTCTGCTTTCTCGAGTGGCTCTGTCCCTGACGTCCGCCTGTCCTGCCCCGGTCTCTGACAGCCCGCTGTCCTTGCCCTCCTCCGGTTTCTCCTTGGGGACATGTGTCTGACAGTGGTCCTGCCCCGTCCCCCGCTCCATTCCACGGCCCTGACTCGTGAGACCTGTGCCCTGCACCCTGGACTGCGCCGCGCAGTAGAAAGGGCAGCGCAGGCCCCACACGCCTCGACGCCCCGGTGGGCCCAGCTGTGTGGGCTCCTGCGCTGCCACCAGCTATTGTGTGTTGATGTCTCTGGAGTGTGTCACTGGAGGATGCTTGGATGGGACCCGGGCGAGGCGGGGCGGGAGCCGACCGGTGCCATCGGGCTCTGCGGAGCGGCCACGCTGTGGATTGAGGCAGATTCTCCCCCTCAAACACGACCGTCCTCCAAACTAGCATCAGCCACAGAGAGTCTAGGAAATGGGCCCCCCGGAAGGTTAAAGACAGGGACCGTCACCTAACAGGGAACATGTTCTGGACCTCTGAGGTGTCCGTGGAGCAAAGTAGGCCCCTGTGGGGACTAAGTCCCGGCCTCCCAGCTGGGCCCCGAGCTGCCCGGGGGAGAGTCTAGGGGCCTCTGCTCGCTGGCGGTGGGTCAGCCGTCAGGGCCGGGGAGGGCCCTGTGTCCCGCGTGCTCGCGGGGGGAGCCGTGCTGACGTGTCTGCCTGGGCGCCCTGTTCCCACTCCAAGCATCCTCCTCAGGGCCTGCCTTCCTCGGAGGGCACGTCCACGGGTGGAGCCGGGATTGCGGGGGCTTCGCAAACCCGTGCGGGTCCCTTCAGGTCCAGGGAGCGACACAGGCGCCTCCTTACTCAGAAGAGCTGGGCCCACCAGGCTCCGCCCTCCCTTCCCGCACCCTCTCCCCACTGCCCTCTGCTTCCCGTCTCTGCTGCCCCCTCAGCTCCCTCCCGCCGCCCTCCTTCCCTCTCCTCGCACCCCTCGCCCCACCTTCCTTCCCTCCCACCTCAGCAGGAGAGCTGAGAAAACCCTGGGCTCGCCCTGGTGGCCCCAGCGCAGTGGCCCCTGCTCAGCAAGGTCCCGAGTAAGGAGGGGCCTGTCCTTCCTGGTGCCACCACCCAGGGCTCCACCCTGTGGCTCTCCCCAGGGGTGCCCGCATCTGTCTGTCTGTCTGTCTGCATGTCCCTGTCTCTGTTGAGAGCAGCCCCCACGCCATTGTCGCCTATCTGGGCTCTGCTTCCTTTCAGGACCTTTTACCAGTTCGAGGCTGCGTGGGACAGCTCCATGCACAACTCCCTCCTGCTGAACCGGGTCACCCCCTATCGAGAGAAAATCTACATGACCCTCTCCGCTTATATTGAGGCAAGACACCTGTGCCCAGGGCGTCCCACCAAACCCAGCCTTCCCCCAAAGCTTGAAGTGCTTGCAAAGGGCAGTGACAAACCCAGGCGCTTCTCAGAGGATTCTCAAGTCCTCGAGTTAAATCAATCCATGTGCTCGCAATTAACCCACTCTGCGATACTTGGTGTGTAGCTTTTGTCCTTGGGGTTACAAGAGGGTTGCAGCACTGGCAGACATTGCATCAATGTTCCAGGTAGCACAAAAATAGAGGCCCATCACCCTCACTCCCATCGCTCCCAGGTCTGCAGGCCATGGCCAGGCGTGAGCTGCGGCCTCCCTTCCAGGTGCAGGAAGAGGCTGGGGGCGTGGGCGCTTCTCGCTGGAGCAGCAGTGAGGGAGGAGGTTTGGGGGCAGTGGGGTGGGGCACCTGCAAGGCAACCCGCTCTCCCTGGAGCCTGATCCCTCTGGCTGTGGCGTGGCGATGGTGTGACCATCTCGCGGGGCAGTGGTGGGGTTGGGTGGAGGAGACGCTGCTGGCGGAGCTCTGCCCAGTGTGTGATCAGGACGCACCAGCCGCGCGGCAGTTACCCCTGAACCACAGGGCGGGAGCGAGCTGCTCGCCGCTGGCGTGTCGTCCAGCAGGAGGAGCTTTCTGTGGCGTTTTAGAGTTAACCGTGTGCGCAGACAAGACCTGGTTCCATCCTCACAGGCGTTGGTGGGGAAGGCGTCACCCCCGTTCTATGGTGAGGCCTCTGAGGCCTGCTGGAGAGGGTGAGGCCAGTGTCTGGGACCCCCAGGGTCCCCGCACTGGGAGACCCCCGTCTGGTGGCCCAGGGCAGGCAGGGCTTCGGCTCTGCCCCAGCAAGATGTGGGAAGCAGACGCTCTCACGCCCGAGGTCCGGGGGGGCCTGGGCTGCCGGTCAGTGCTGGGCCCTCGTGCCCCCCGGGAGAAGGTTAGGAGGGGCCCAGGGCACTCGGGGTGTCCTTATGCCTGAGCCCTGCCCCTGCCCATTGCAGATGGAGAATTGCACCCAGCCGGCCGTCATCACCAAGGACTTCTGCATGGTCTTCTACTCCCGCGACGCCAAGCTGCCGGCCTCACGCTCCATCCGCAACCTGTTCGGCAGCGGGAGCCTGCGGGCCTCGGAGAGGTGAGCCCACGCGGGCAGGGGTGTTCCTTGTCCGCCACCTGCTTCTGTAAGGACCAAGCTGGACTCTGCGGGGGCGCGGGGGGGGAGGTGCTGACAGCCTGACACGCATGTGGCCTGTGTCTGAGGCCCGGCCACGCTCCCGGCCATGTTCCCTGTCACTTGCCCCTGTGGGCACCTGCAGGGGACGCCAACACCATGCTGAGGGTGGGAGGAGCCTGGGCCACCCTGCAGGGATGGGGACGGAGTGGAGAAAGGCCCGGGGGGGCCTCCTGGGCCTTCTGTGGGTGGTCTGGGGGCCACACCTCACCCCTGTCACGTGACCTTGCTCCTTGGGGACCACAGGGATCTGTGAGCAGGAGGAGGGCACATGGGGGTCAGGACTCAGCGTCCTCGAGGGCCAGCCACAGTTGTTCAGAGGTCACCAGTGATTGTGCGACGCCAGCTGGCAGGACCTGTCACCATTAGAGGGTTGCCGAGGGGCCTTGGAGCCACCGGCGTCCTGGGGACGGCACCTTCCCTGTCCGGAGTCCTGCAGGGCTCTCAGTGCCTGGAGGGACCGGAGGTGCCGGGTGCTGGGGATCTGGGACAAACGAGCTCAGGCCACCTGTATCGCCCCCAGGCCGGGACGCGTGGGCGCCTAAACGACGCTGTCCAACCCCTCCTTTATTTGGAGGCTGGAGGGGTCCGGATGGGACTTTCTGAACAGGGGCTGCAGCTCCAGGACCCCGGGCCAGGCTGCCTGGGTCCAGCATGGGTGGGACTTTGACGTGGTTCGAGGTGGTGCCCAGGCCATCTTGAGTTCCCGCTGTGCCTCCTGGTGCTGACGTGTCCCTCCCTCTGCTCCCCACAGCAACCGCGTGACGGGCGTGTACGAGCTCAGCCTGTGCCACGTGGCCGATGCGGGCAGCCCAGGTAGGCGTCTGCCTGCGTCTGGGAGGAGAGGGGTCAGGGCACCAGGGCCCCCACCTGCTCGGCCTCTGCCCCACTCTGGGTGCCCGCGGCTTAGCTGCGTTTGGGGGGTCCCTCATCTGGAAATGCAAGTGTGCACCTGTGAGTCCTGGAGTTGCCCTGAGACGAGGACAGCGAGGGTGGGAGTGTGGTGTCCAGCACGAGGTGTCACGGGTCCCGAAGACAGGGGAAGCCGATCTTCACCCCAGGGGGGCGGGGCTTCAGCAGCCGGGCGGCCTCTCCGCGGGTGGCAGCAGCTGCCCGTCAGGGGCGGATGGGGACAGAGTGTCTGTCTCCCGTGCAGGGATGCAGCGCCGGCGCCGGCGGGTGCTGGACACGTCCGTGGCCTACGTGCGGGGCGAGGAGAACCTGGCAGGCTGGAGGCCCCGGAGCGACAGCCTCATCCTGGACCACCAGTGGGAACTGGAGAAGCTGAGCCTCCTGCAGGAGGTGGGGGCCGCGGAGGGCGGGGCCAGCACCTGTGGCCAGAGAGGGGGAGCCGGCCCGGCTCCCACTGAGGGGCCATAGTCAGGGAGTCACAGGCCACCCGCAGGAGGGGCCATGCGACACTCAAACTGCCCACCATGGGGCTTCGCGGCGCACGACGAAAACACGGCCGGCCTAGAGCAGACGGTGCCCTCGGCTTGACCGAGGAGGCATCGGGCAGAGGACGAGGAAACCCGGGAAGTTGCAGGGGCCTCTGCCGCTCCGATCGGGCTGTGTGTGTGGGAAGCAGGAAGCCGTGCCCGAGGCCACCAGCGCCGCAGAGCACGCCCTGAACCGGTGTGGGAGTGCACGTGTCCATCCACTCACCGTGGGGCCCAGGGCCGTGGCCACGAGGCTGTGGGTGGAGGAGGGCAGCCTGGGTGCGGGCCGCGAAGTCCAGCTGCAGGGCTCGGGTGGGGCGCTGAATGCTGTCTGCCCCGTGGCCTGGGGTCGTCCCTCGTGTCACAGGCTGTGCCTGCGGGCCCCAGCCCAGGGGAGGGACGGGCTCCCCCGCGCCTGCCCGGAGGCCCTGCTGCCCCAGGAGGCTGAGGCCGCCCTCTCAGAGCAGCAGGAGAAACTGAGCTCCGTCTGCAGGTGGAGAAGACCAGGCACTACCTGCTCCTGCGGGAGAAGCTGGAGACCACGCAGCGGCCCATCCCGGAAGCGCTGTCCCCGGTCTCCAGCGAGGACTCCGAGTCCCACAGCTCATCCAGCGCCTCCTCCCCGCTCTCAGCCGAGGGCCGGCCGTCCCCCCTGGAGGTGCCCAGCGAGAGGCAGCGGGAGCTGGCTGTCAAGGCAGGTTGAGCCGGTGGGCAGCTCGGCCTGTCCCCAGCCCCTCGGGCCCCGCGTCACTCCTGGGCGACACCGGTGACCCAGCATTGGCGGAGGCTGCTCCAGTCAGAGCCACCAGGAGCTGGGAGCGTGGGGGTCTGCCCCGTCCCCTCTCACCCGCACTGGGAGTCTGGTGCCTTTTACAGCCCCCTGCCGCACATTAACCTGCCCTCTCTTGAATACTTGCGCTGCTGGGGAGCTCACCCCTCCGCCCAGAGGTGGCCCTCTCTGCTGCTGGCTGCGCAGTGGGAAAGGCTCCCATGCCATGGGCGACGCTGCCCCCAGCCTTCACGCCAGGCCCCAGGAGGTCCCCCGGCTCCCCTACTGGGCGGGTGGAGATGCTGCCGCCTGGACCCGCTGTGCTCGGCCTCAGCCGGCTGCGTGTTGGGGGAGGGGCGGGTGGAGCAGCCTCGGCTGTACCCGGCAGAGCCGGGTCCCGGGCGGCCACGCACCTGACCCCGCGTGCTCTGTCTGCAGTGCCTGCGCCTCCTCACGCACACGTTCAACAGAGAGTACACGCACAGCCACGTCTGCGTCAGCGCCAGCGAGAGCAAGGTGAGTGGGTGGCTGCCGGGCCACCCCACGGGGCTTGGACACCCGTGGCAGCTGCTGCCACAGGAAAGGCAGGGACATTTCCTAGGGACACACCTCTGGCTCCGGAGCAGACCATGTGGCTAGTGGCTGGCTGCCCTGGACCTGAAGCCCGCGACCCACGTCCATGTCTGCCTGGGGCCCACGGAGTGGGGGACACGGGGGACGGGTCAGCCCGGTCCACAGCCACCTGAGGTCTCCCCAGGCCCTCGCAGAATCCTGTTCTCTTCCTGCCCTCACTGGCCTCAGCCAGCTGCCCTGTCCCAGACTGCTCAGGGCTCCCCTGGCCCTGGGGGCTGACCCTAGTCCCGCAGGCTCGGGAAGCTTCCTCTGCAGTGTCAGGCTCTGAGCCCCCCGTGGACACCGCCAGTGCTGGCCCCGCACGGGTGCTGGCGGGAGGTGGCAACTCAGAGCCTGCCCAGCCCACCCCGCAGGGAGGTGGCCCCCGCCGCCTGAGCAGGGCAGAGCCGGCAGCCCTGGGAGGGGCCAGCCAGGGGCATGTAGGGGCTGGGAGTGGCCGGGGGTCTTGCGGTGGCCACCTTTGAGCTGAGGCTGCTGGGAGGAGGGGTGGGGGTGCCCTGAAGAGATAGTAAAGTGTGAGCAAAGGCACAAAGCCACTTCAGGGGTCCTACTGTGGGGCTGAGACTGTCCCCCACAAAAGACTTCCTCTCTTCTGCAGCTCTCTGAGATGTCTGTCACCCTGCTGCGGGACCCGTCCATGTCCCCTTTGGGGGCAGCCACGCTCACCCCCTCCTCCACCTGCCCCTCTCTGGTCGAGGGGCGCTACGGCTCCGCGGACCTGAGGTGAGTTCGCTGCAGGCTCCCGGAGAGGCTCCTGGCCCGCGCTGACCTGTGGCCGTGGTTGTGACTTGGGGACACAGAACGCAGAGAACGTGGGTCACTGGCGGCTGAGCGTCTCGCGCTGGCCACACACGTCTAGGGTGGAGCCTGGAGGGGCGGGTCTGCCGGCCCTTCTCCCAGGGCACAGGAGCCGCCACCCCAGCTCGGGGCCCCACTCTCAGAAGAAGGTGTCGCCTTCTGGCCCTCGCCCTGAGCGGCCTTTGTGGGGCTGGCAGGTGCCCACAGGCCGGCAGCTCCCTCCATTCTAACAGTCCCCGAGGACGTTGTGTCGCCTTCAGTTCAAAGCAGATGCCGCATCTGCTTTGACGGGCGGAGGTGGAGGCAGGAGAGCCCCTTGGGAGAAGTGTGTGGAGCCCGCACAGCTGGGCACACCTGCCCCGATGGCCCCCAGGTCGCAGGAGAACCTCCCTGCCGTGCCCTGCATGTGCCTGGAGGGTGGGCCCTGGGGCTCCGACTGCCGGCACAGCCGATGCCCCACAGCGGCCCTCGGGGATGAAGCTCGGGTGGAGACGGCCCCGGGCCCAGCCTGGGCCTCCCAGGGGCTGCAGCAGCTCCCTCTGCTTCGCAGGACCCCGCAGCCCTGCTCCCGGCCCGCCAGCCCGGAGCCGGAGCTGCTGCCAGAATCCGACTCCAAGAAGACCCCCTCCCCTGTCCGGTCGACGGAGGCCGACAAGGAGCCCCAGCGCCTGCTGGTCCCCGACATTCAGGAGATCCGGGTCAGGTGTGTGGGGGCCCTGCCCAAGACAGGAGCACCACCCAGCCAGCCCTACGCCAGCAAGGGACAGGCAGGACATCTCTGACCCCACACTGGGGGAGGACCGGCAGGTTGTGTGCAGGGGCAGCTCTGTACCGGAGGTCAGGCGGGTCTCCATGACTCCCTGCAGGGCACAGCTGTGCACTGAGGTCAGGCAGGGCCCGTGACCCAGCTGCAGGGGCTGGGAATGAGCCCAGGGAAAGGGCGGATGGGCGGCTCGGGGCCGGGTCCAGGTGTGGAACCTGGTGGTCATGGGGTTGGTGTTACAGCTCTTTCCTTTAGATTTCCCCATGTCATAGCTAGGGAAACTGAGGCCCAGAGATGGTTGGTGGGTTGGGGGCTCTGGTCTGCGGCCTCCCAGGTTGGGGTTCTGCAGCTGCCCTTCAACGCCTTGGCCCTGTCTGACCCGGGAGGGGTGAGCCCTGCGGGCGCTCCCAGGGTGGTGGGCAGCATGCCCCGTGCGGCTTCACCGCTGACCGTGAGCCGTGTCCGCCCAGCCCGATTGTCTCCAAGAAGGGCTACCTGCACTTCCTGGAGCCGCACACGTCGGGCTGGGCCAGGCGCTTCGTGGTGGTGCGGCGCCCCTACGCCTACATGTACAACAGCGACAAAGACAGTGTGGAGCGGTTCGTGCTCAACCTCGCCACCGCGCAAGTGGAGTACAGTGAGGACCAGCAGGCCATGCTCAAGGTGCGGCACGGGAGGCCTCAGCGGGGCAGGCACGGAGCGTCACCCTCACCTGTGGTCCTGCGGGGCCCTCCTGGCCTGTCCCGGGGGGCGGAGTGGAGGGCTCAGCCTCTCAGAGCCCCTGCCTTTGCTCCGGGGGCTCAGGGTCCTGGGAACGCTGGTGGGGATGGGCTCTGGTCCGACGGCTGGGCGAGCGTCAATGGTCTCCCGTGTGACGGCCAATGACCCAGTCCCCTCCTAGGCTCCCCCGAGGCGGGTGGGCGAGCGCCAAAGGGCCCTCCTGCCGCTCTGCCTGGCTCCTGTCCAGGCCGGCTATGGCCCGGGATGAGAGCTGAGGAGGAAAGTTCTCCAGGCCACCTGGGGGTGGCTCCCGTGCCCCCTAGAAGGTTTTCAGCCCCTGTGGTGGGAAAGGCAGGTGCCACCCACACCGACCACACCTGGAGCAGGGGCTTCCAGAAGGGGCTGGCAGAGAGCCTTTCCCGCTCTGCGTCTGGGGTGGGGTCTTCCCTGCGGCTCGCTCATCCCAGAGGCGGTCCCAGCGGGGTCCTTCCCTGCCGCTCAGGCCTGGCGGAGCAGGGGTGGGTACGCACTGACCAGCCCGGAGGCCTTGCGCCGTCTCACCAGAGCCTCCTTTGCAGACGCCCAACACGTTCGCGGTGTGCACGGAGCACCGCGGCATCCTGCTGCAGGCCAACAGTGACAAGGACATGCACGACTGGCTCTACGCCTTCAACCCCCTCCTGGCCGGCACCATCCGGTACGGGCCAGCCGCGCGCCTTCTCTCGTGGGTCCTGACGTCCTTAAGGACGATCGTGCAGGCATCTGTGTCACTGCTACTCGTGAAGTGATAAATCCCGAAGGATATGTCACAAACGCACGTTCAGAGTGGGTGGGCCTTGGCGTGGGCAACTGCGTGCACGCGGGCGGCTGGGAGGGCCCCGCCCTGGCGGGCTTCCTCATCCTGTGGCAGGAAACAGGGTGGCAAGGGGACTAAAGGGGACACAGGAGGTCTGTGGTGGCCTCTCCCAGTGCCTGCCGCGTGGGCCTGGTGGACGCCGCCGTGACTGCCATCTCCCTGGCTGTCCCGCAGGTCCAAGCTGTCCCGAAGGAGGTCCGCCCAGATGAGGGTCTGACGGAGCCTCGGCGACAGCCAGCAGGCCCGGCCCCCTCGTCCTGTCATCTGCCGCCGGCCCCTCCCCACCAGACAGCTCATGATCACGTCCCCCCGGGGCCGCCCTGCTGGGCCGGGACCTGGGCCACATGACGGGTCGTGCTCCCAGCAGAGGCTGTGCGTGTCATCGTCTCTTTCAAAATGTGCTCTGGGCGGGAAATGCGGGGCAGGCCGGAGGGCACAGGTCATGGGGGTTACGCTGCCGTTCTAATATTTTTTTAAGCATAGACAGACTTATTATTAATTAATCTACGTTAGTTAGTGACGTCGAAACTGTCCACTCAGAAATTAACTAGAAAACCATGTCCTATTTATAAGTATTTATTTCTAATGGCTCCATGAAGACCTGTGGGATTCGGAGGGAACCCCTGCCCCATCTGAGCCCACGTGCGTCCCCCAAGCCTGTCGGGACAGACAGGGCCAGAGCAGCCACCTTCAAAGGCCACAGCGAGGGAGTGTCTGGTTGGTACATGGGACACCTGCCCAGGCCCTCGTCCCAGGTGTGGGGGGAGGGTTTCCTGGTGCCCGAAGTCTGAGCAGCACAGAAGATGGTACAAGTCACTGCTGGGGAGACTCTGCGTCTCTTCGGGGCAGCCACCTGAGGTGGGACTCTCAGAGCGATTCCAGCAGCTTCTCCCGGGGGAGGGTGTGGGGTAAAGCGGCAGATAGCACCCGGGCAGTGGGGCCTGTCCTGGGCAGGGATCAGGAGGAGAGGAGTCGGGACCCCAGCTGGGCAGTGCAGCCCCGCCCCCAACTGCTGGGCAGACGGCTGTTTAGGGACAGGGACGGCGGGGAGGTTGGGATTCAGGGTGACAGACTGGGTGCGGAGGGCTTGGGTGCGGCCTCTCAGCCGCTGGGAGAAACGGAGTGAGTTCAGGTAGCTGGGGAGAAATTCTGCAGTTGACGGGGTTCTTAGAAAGACCTGTCTTTCCTCCAGGGGAGAGAGGGTCTGTGGGTCCAGTGAGCAAATTCCATGGGTGGGGCATGTCCTGGTGAGGCAGTGAGGTGGTCATCATCCTCACGAGTGCTTTCCTTCCGCTCCTGGGGGTGTCCCCTGTCCTGTCCCCTCTGCAGACCCCGATGCCCGAGGGCCGCGCAGGACGGGGGATCAGCCCCACGCCGAGAGTCTGGTCTAGGTCATGCCCACAGGCCCGTCTCAGTAGCTCAAGGGGAAACGGTAACCAAGCAACAGCACCCGTCCCCGCCACGGCCCACCAGAGCAGGCCACACGCGGATCCGGTGCTGGTCCATGTGCTGCTGGTTCTGAGGCCCCTCAGCCCAGGCCGGCCCTGCGTGGCACGGGTGGGACAGGGGGACACTCCCCATGCTGGGCCTGGGGGAGGGACAGGCACATGCCCGGAGTCAGAGTGAGTGTCCTCCGCTCATGCCCAGTGGGAAGGTTCCGGTGTGAGGCGGTCCTTTGGGCAAGTTGTGCAGGTCCTTAGCTTTTGCCTCCAGACGTGGGACGCAGGACAAGTGGGCTGGGGTCCCCACTGGCCGCAGGGTCTTGCCTGCCAGCCGGGACGAGCCCAGGTGGAAGTTGAGACTGAGCTCACCTTTCTGTACCTGGGCTCAGGTGTGGTGTGTCGGGGGCCACCTTTGCCCACCGCCCTAGTCCCAGGGCCTGGCAGGCCTTCCCAGGTGGCCATGGGATCTGTCAGTGAGAATCAAGTTTCAGGGGCCACAGCTGTGACGCACAGGACTCAG
Source organism: Avahi laniger (assembly GCA_963575035.1). Lineage (NCBI taxonomy): Eukaryota > Metazoa > Chordata > Mammalia > Primates > Indriidae > Avahi > Avahi laniger. The sequence continues at coordinate 2,765 of CAUYSK010125214.1, read as the reverse complement.
CAGGTCTCCCCGGTGAGGATTCGCACCCCAGACTGACGTTAAACTTGTCCCAAACTAGGGGCCTGCTCCCCCCACAGGTGCCCTTGGACACACGGTGCCTTGGACAAGCACCGCTGTGGGGGTCGGGACGGCCAGGAGGCGGGGAGGAGAGGCGGGAGGGAGGAGTCGGACCCCCGGCCCCGGCAGGCAGAGAGTGGGGGCAGGCCGCCGCGGCCCAGCAGGTCAGCCAGCCTGAAGCCGCAGCGGAGGGTCTTAGGCCTCCCACCACGCCACAGGGGTCCCAGGCCAGCCAACCTGCGGAGCACCTGCGGCCTGTGGTGGGGCGGAGGAAAGGGGCCCGGGCGTCACCCTAAATTCAGAAGCCTCCACTGCCACGGAGGCTCCAGGGCTGTCTCCTTTAGGCCTGCTGTCATCTGGGCACCGCTCGGAGCCGGGGTGGGCCGCCTGGTGCCCCTCCCTCCCGCAGGCCTGCTCCGTCGGGGGGTCCTGGGTCAGGGTCCAGAAACCCAGAGGGGGTAGTGAGAGAAATCATCTGGGGAGCTGGGGGACCTGGCTTATTCACACCCACCCTGCCCGAAATGACCGGCGTGTATGAGCCGAGGACAATTCACTGACCGCCCCGGGACGCGGGGTGGGGGCTGGTTTGGAGGGTGCCCCCACCTGGGCGCAGCTGCAGAGGGTGAGGCAGACCTGGAGGCCACCGTCCAGTGGCGTGATGTGGATGCTTGGTGCTGCGCGGGCTGCGACCCATTCGGGTCGGGGTGGCCGTGAGGGGAGGGTGGGAAGTCCCAGGCCTCCTGCGCTGAGCAGTGGCTCAGACGACGCCAGTGTTGGGGTCAGTGACCACACAGGCGCGCACACATGTCCCCCGGAGGTGGCTTCCCTGCCGGTCCTGGCCCCAGAGTCCCAGCACCTCGGAGTCCCAACGTGTGCCGCGTTGGCGCTGGTCCTCTGCCAGCTTCGCCTGGCGTGGGGACCCAGAAGGCGATCTCTCTCATCCTGGGGGCCGGGGCCACGCGGTCCCCCAGTGGACAGCAGCTGTGGCCGACCCGAGTTCTTCTAGGGCCTGTGTTCTGTAGCTCGCCCGTCCCCGGGCTTCCCTGTGGCTTGGAGGTGGCATCCCCACTTTGTACATACGTGACTGCTGTGGCCCCCAGACCCTGTGTCATGACCACCGTCCCCACGTAACGACGCAGCCCCTGCCGTCTCGCAGCGAGTGCTAGCTGTAGGCCCCTGTACTGTTCGTGTGCACTTACGGCGCTGTCCGATTCAGAAATAAACGTGGCTCTTACGCAACTCACGCCCATGGGGCTCGGCGGTGGCTTTATTTGTGCGTCTGGTCTGTGGGGTGGGACTGAGACGTGGTCACAGGTGTGTCCCTCCAACACGTCGAGAGGCAGTGCCCTGCTCCCGGTGACAAGGGGCTGGGGAGGACTACGAGGGGCAGGCGGTGGGAGGGTGCCGGCCCCGGAGCACCCACCTGCCTCCTCAAGTCCCGGCCGCCCCCATCCGAACCTGCCCCAGGTGTGCTCTCTGGGAACGCGGTTGCCACCACCCTGAGGCTGGGCCGCTGCGCCCACTCAGGCAGCCTTGGGGGCTGTTCCCTTCAGAGCCCCGGCCCACGGGGTCTGCACCTGCCGCGAGGTCCTGCTGCCGTTGCACGTGAGGGCCCCGGTCTTGCTTGAGGCCATGGCAGGAGTTTGGGGGCCACCGTGGCACTGGCGGCTGAGGGTAGCATGGGTCGATCGCTCACACACACTGGGAGTTCTGGGCAGGGCCTCCAGTGCTTAGGAGCCCCGGCCACCCCCAGGACACTCAGAGAGGGTGTGGCCTGCAAGGTGCACCCTGCTCCCCGGGACATGGGTTTCAGGGACACATGCGGTGCCGCCCTCTGGCTACAGGTAGGACTGCAGCAGCCTCTGCAGCTGCTGTGGGTTGGGGGTGGGTCCCGCAGACCAGAGCTCAGGTCTGGGTGGGGCGTGGGTGCCCAAGTCCTGGGCTGGGCGCCCGCCAGGTCCATGTAGGGGGTGGTAGGGGGCGGGGAAGGCAGCAGGGCTAACCTGCTCTACACCCTGAGTGATGGACACAGCCCACCCTGGCCTCTGGCCCAGAGTTTACGTGGGTTTAGCCAGCCAGGGGTGTCACCCGGTGGGATGGGGAGTCTGGCTGGGTCCTGTCCAGGTGCCCCCAAGGCCAGGGCTCCATTCCCCAGAGACGTGACACGATCCAGTGGACACATGACCCTCGGGACAGCCACATGTGGCTTAGGCTGTTCCCGGCTGGGGACCCGGCTTCCAGATCACCAGGAATGCACAGCACAGGCTGGATGGGGTAGACCAGGGCCAGGGGGAGGGTTCCGGAGCCATCTCGGGGTCAGGATCTCAGTCCCAGCAACCTGCCATGCAGGGAGCCTCCCCAGGCCCAGCCTTGGCGTCCAGACTCCTGCTCACAGCTGATGCCCGACGGCCCAATACGCTACGGGGGTTTATTTTCCTTTATTTTATTTTATTTTTTGACACAGAGTCTCACTATGTTGCCCTGGCTAGAGTGCCATGGCATCAGCCTAGCTCACAGCAACCTCAAACTCCTGGGCTCAAGCGATCCTCCTGCCTCAGCCTCCCAAGTAGCTGGGACTACAGGCATGTGCCACCATGCCCGGCTAATTTTTTCTATGTATTTTTAGCTGTCCAATTAATTTCTTTCTATTTTTGGTAGAGATGGGGTCTCGCTCTTGCTCAGGCTGGTCTCGAACTCCTGAGCTCAAA